>OZ017738.1:332380564-332625564 GCA_963969285.1 Odontomyia ornata | reverse complement strand
ATTATTATTATTGTTAATAAGTTCAATATACGTTAAACGACGTTCGTCATGCCACGCCCACGTCCTAGGAGAGATAGAGATATCGGGAGAAAATGGGAATTTGGGTCCGCAAAGTGCCAAAAGAAAGGTTCTTATCAGATCGGGCTTTAGGTTCAGGATTGATGAACTACCTCAAAAAACATCTCATAGCATGATAAAATCAGATGAATTGATGTCTTTGACGTCGGTTATTGCAACAGCCAATACTTCATTAATTTTTTAAAGTACTTCAGTTGTAATGAGTAGTATGCTACAGTCGGAAGTAGAAATAGCATCAAACTCTACCCAATTTGAATCTGAGGTTAAGAGCCAAATTCCTGAATAACAAATAAGTTCTCGGTCAGTTAACGGTGATGAAAGCGACATTATCAAAGAAACGTTTATAAGTTCTGATCCAGGAATGTGGTTGTTTCCCCTAACCGATTCTGTGGTCCAATGCAGCCATCAAATAAAAGCAATGATGGTTATCCCAAGAATGATGTTCGTAGGTACTTTTCTCATTTTTATTTTTTAAGAAGACTCAGTAATGGTGAAACTCGATATCGTCACTGGCTGATTTATGCTAGTTATCAAAACAAAGTTTCCTGTTTTCCGTGTAGACTTTTTAGCAATTCTCAAACTCAGATGGTTCAGGGAGCATGCTGTGACTGGAAACACTTACCAGATATTTTACAAAGACACGAGAATACGAGAGAACATATGTCATTTATGTCTCAAAAGCTAACATTTCAGAAGCGAATTAAGCATGGGGAAACAACGAATAAATAAAATGGAAGTGTAATTCATGAATCTCAAAAACATTGGTACAATTTATTTGAAAGATTAATTGACATCATTAACTTCTTCTTTCTTCTTCTTTGTAGCACTACAGCCCCTCTCGGGCCTTCGCTTAGAGATAGTTAGAGTGTCTCATTTTAATGACCGTATTGATTGTTTCGGAAGTTGGTTTGGTCAGTACCATTTGATTAAATCAGTACATATCACTACTGAGTGAACACTCGTAGTCTGTCTGAAAAATCCCTTGAACTTCTTAGCCTCACATAATCTGGGATTCAGAGGTCATAGAGAATCTCCTAAAATAGACTGCGATGAAAATTCCGGCAACTTCATAGACTTATTCAAATTGCTTTCTATATATAGTCCCACGCTTCGAGAAAATATGAAACGTATTAATGACCAACAACTTGTAACACATTATCTTAGCCACGATATTCAAAATGATTTGATAAGGCTAATGGCGAAAAGAATGACCGGAGAAGTGATTTGAAGGGTAAAAGAGGCAAAATATTATTCTATTTTGCTTCACTGCACAAGAGACTATAGTCGAGTTGAACAAATGTCTGTCGTATTACGATTTTGCAACATAAGAACTGGTAAAATAGAAGAACATTTTATAGGGTCTCTTGTTGTCGCTGAGTTAACTGGAGACTACCTAACTAATGCAATACTTGAAGAATTAGGAAAAACGGATTAGATATTCATAATTGTCGCGGCCAAGGGTACGACAACGGTGCGAATATGGTAGGCATAAAATTGAATATTAACCCGCGGGCATTTTTTACACCTTGCGGTTGCCATAGTTTAAACCAGCTGTTAGTAGGTGCAGGTAATTTTTCCGTGGCAGCAAAAACATTTTTTGGTTTTATTCAAAAAATTTATTTGTTATTTGCAAGGTCAAGTAAATGCTTGGAGTTTATCAAAAGCAAATTAAAACTTACTTTTAAACCTTTATCAGGCACAAGATGGGAAAGCATCAAGCATCAGCAAGGTGTCATTGTAGGGTCTCGCGGAGCTTGTCTTGCCCGTATAAATGTTTTGCCTTGCGCCTTGCTGATTAAGGCCATCCACTTCATTGCAGTGCCCGCATATTTCTGAATCGTTAAACCTTCTCAAGTTGTTCTAGCATAATAATCAACTTCTGCAGCAGCCTCTATCTCTTTATGCCTGGGGATCCATAGAAAGTTGAACTTGACGTTCGGTTCCATGTTGATGACCTGCCAGATGTCATAATTATGCTATTTTCAATGTTAAGCGGTGTGACCCTGGAATTCGAGAACAAATTCAACACGATGGTCGAGGTTACAGCAGGACTCGTCAGGGCTGCCTAAATAGCGTACAATTCAGCATTGAGTGCAGAAAGATGCTATTGAGATTAAAATAGGGAGCCTAATTAGTTGTGAGGCTGATCTAAGCACCACCAATTCGGCAATATTCTTTGCTCCGGCGGTAACGAAGATGAGCTGAGATATGCTCTTTAATTGCTCCACACAATATATGAATTTATCGTTAAGTTCAGTGCCACTGAGGTATTTGTGTGTGTTGCAAATCAGATTTCCAGCGTCTAGAAATAACTTAAAGTTGGGCGGTCTAATAACTGCTTAAACCGTCTCCCTGTGGTAGGCCGCTGTTTATAGTGACCCTTTGATTATTTAACAGCATGGGTTTTCGACTAAAAAGTTCGATGATCCAGTTGATATACAGAGTGCTTATGCCGATGTTGACTAGAGTTGGTTTAAGCAGGTTTAGATCCATGTGTTCGTATGCATTGGTATTGTCGATAATAACAGCCATTTTAAACTTGGAACTTTTGTCTTTTATTAGTCGGGCATCATTGCGTATGGCAGGCTAAGGTCGACTTGTTTTTTCCTGTATGCATAGCCATTTGGAGACAAGTTATTGTTTTTCTCGATAAAACGGTCCAGTTTAATTTTGATCAGTTTATTTATAATTTTAATTGCTACACTGATTAACGGGATCGGCCTGTAAGTGTTGAGCTGTATTGGATCCTTGTTGGGTTTTAATGTTAGGGTGGTTCTAATTGTCCTGCATGCGTCTGAGACTTTGCATTCGACAACCGGATTTATGACAAGCTTCAAGGAGGCAACGAATGAGCTTTGAAGCAAGGTTTGCTCGTTGAAGTTCTGATTTGCCTCCTCAGCTCTAAGTAGATGATCGGGGTTAACGGCGGTAGCAATTTCCTTGATGATGTTGGTGCAAGGCTGTTGCTTACTCCTAATGTTCTAAAGGAATCGTAAACTTAGCTCTTCGTCCACTTAGTTGCTCGGGTTTCTGTTCTTGTGTTTTTGATGTTGTTGATGAAGGTCCAGAAACGTTTGATCTTACCTTCGTTATAGGCGTTGAGTACAGCTTATTCTCACCCTTTATTTTTTGCTTTTCTGACCACCATTGCCCACTCATATTTTTTTTTGCTTAAAGCAGACCAGTCCTCGAAATTCTTCAATCGATGGAACTGGTTTTTTCTTGCTCCAGATCATCATTAATTCTTTCGACCACCAGTACTTGTTGATATATTTTTTTTTTGCGTTTATTGTTATTGTTGATGATGTGCTTTGATACTTTTAACTACTCAATTATTGGGGAGAATAATGTGCAAATAAGGTTCAATATTTTAACTTGGAAAGTTTTCTTTCATGTTATTTCAATTCAGCAAGGCTTGTGGCGAGTCTCTGCATAGAAAATCTGGAAGACATTGTTTCGAATAACGTTAAAGAGTTGAGTTTGAACGTGTTCTGTACTGAGAAGTTTCAGTTTGGGGGGCAAATAATACCCTTGCATTTAAACTCATCACAAATTTCTTTTCACTGAAGCGAAGATGGAAATTGATTGCTTGATAACCTAACATAAGGTGCTGTTGTGCACTTTTCGATGCAGCGCTTGTTGATTTAAATGGACGAAGAAGGCCTATCAAATCATGAAAAATATTTAAAAGTAATTGCAAAGTAGCAACCATATCTATCGGGTAGATTGTGATTTATTCTTAAGGCCAATGTTTTTATCACAAAGCAAGGCAGTTTTACGTCCAATTTATAAGCATAAATATTGTGTTTTGCATTCCATTTCCCGTTTGCTTGCTTTTCAACACGCAATTGCCCAAAAAGGCGCCTCTAGTTCGTTGCTGCATTTATACAAAGGGTCTATTGCTGAGTATGGTCAGTCATTTTTGGTGAAGCTGTAGCAGATAATATGTTTCTAGATGCTGTTGATTTTCAAAAGTCTGAATGACTCATGAAAAGAGTTTGCTCACAATTGTAGGCATCAAATAAAACTCACACTTTAAATCTAAAATATATTGAATCCCATCAACAAATTTTAACATCGATATCATTTTTAAAAGTATCGGCGTTGTATTTTTAAAATTGTCGATATTTTCATGTACAGGTATCGATATTCTGTCAATAGTCCTAGTGCATGGTGGCTGGGAGGGATAAGTGGAACTGGACAAATGCCGTAAGAGAAATGATGCATCTGGAAGCATGGGTGAATTTAGCAGTCGGAAGGTTGATGACAGCGTGCGATGGACCTGGAGCATTGTTGGATCCTTGGAGCGTGGTGCATGGGGCCGGAAAAGGTAGGTTGAATCGACTAATGACGAAAGCTTAGTGGGAAGGAGAGACGTGGAACCCGACGAAAAGCGTTAGCATAGTAGGAAGGGAAAACGATGGACGTGGATGTATGAAAGAAAGTATATTTCTCGATTCTATTTTAAAGATAGCATTTATCACATGCAAGAGGGGTAGAGAATTGCAGTCTACAACTGTATTTGTCGACCAAGTTCAAAATGATCGAGATTTGCTGAGACTTAAATAAAGTATTCAGAAGCTAGTAGTCTTTCGAGAGGACCGCCTTCTTACATGTCGGAGGTGTGGCTAGTTTCTGCGATACAGGAAACACATGAGACGTGATATTCAGGCAGTGTCTTACGAACACCCAAAGAGATTTGATCTACCCACGGAGTAGAGGAGCCCATGAAAGATTACTATCGTCCCATAGATAATGAAGTATCTAACAGTAGAAACGTGGTGTCTGAGGTCTTGGAAAAGACTAGAAAGCAGTTTTATTGAGCGCAGAGTAGTTGAGTTGCGGGTATCGTAACCTGCTGGATACTCTGGTGGACAAGGAAAAGGAATCGGTTAGATTGGAAAAACAAAGGACCAGTATTGTGAAACATCCTTGGAAGAGATCCATAAGCTGCTATCAGACGTGTTTAACTGGCAAACGCCACCACCGACCACAAATGAAGTTAAGTCACTCTTGCCGAACCCAAGTCAGCTGAAGACAGTGCTTCCCCTTCGAGTTTTCATATCAGTTACTGATACCCCAAACAAGATGAATAAACCTAACAGTTGGAAATACACGTATATTTTGCAAACGGAAACTCCCATCTATATTCGCTGTGCTGTCAGCATCACCACTCACAAGCTGATTGGCCAAGGTGTCCTAACTTTCCATCTTCCTTGCACAATTCAGATTAACGAAATAACTATACACTAAGAAACGGAGAGTTTCCAATCGTTTGATATAATTTAACCGCAGTATTTTCCTGAATTTGATTTGGGGATTTTGAAAATGGGTCTTGCTGTCTTTGGGAGTAACCACAGCATGACAGGAATGAAGCTGGTAACGGCCACAAATAAAGGCATTCAATTTGCGGTTAGCACACATGGTCTTAATGGAATATATTCATACCTTGAGCAAATCAAATTTAATGAGGCATCCAGGAGGCATGTGAACCTATCTGCCAAGCGGTTTCGGTATGCCTCCTTACTAAGTGCGTCGCCCCATATTTCAGCTCTGTACAGTAGCATTGAGCCTGCATCACTCATCAAGAGGGGTCTTCTTGATGGGCTGGGTTCCACTACGTTCGCCATAAGTCGACTCAGAGCCAATATACCCGAAGCAGCCTTCTCAGCCGTTGCCCTGATTTGTTCAGAGAAACTAATCTTCGAGTTGATCAGTAGCCCCAGATACTTCACCGCTGGCTTCGATTCGATTAGCATGCCTCCAATACTGATCATCCTTACGCTAGAGATTCTCTTTTTGCCAAGATGACCACTTCAATTTTCTCCAGTGCTAAAATGAACCCACGAACAGTCATTCAGTCTCTCACTCGGCGCATTGGCATACCTAGCCTAAGTTGCGCTTATTCAACGGTGCGTCCAGCGGTCAGAACCACAACATCATCCATATAACCAATCAAGCGCAACTCATCTGGCATTTCCAGTCTCAGAAGCCCGTCGTAAGACACGTTCCACAGGTCTGGACCAAGGACCAGGCGTCATTGCGATATCATTTTGATAAAAGTAATCTGCGCCTCAATTGTTATGTTATTTCTGTATCCTAACTGAAATTATAAAGCTTTGGAGACTAATACTCGTTCTGAACCATCACCCCTCTCGAAGGAGGGAAACAGACTTCTCTCACCTGCAGTGGAGGAGCCATCAAGGAGGTGGAGTAGAAAATGTGAGGCTATGCTTAGGTCACAACTTGGTGATTTGCGACGAAACTATTAACTAACGGTTACCCAAGAAGACTAAGTCACTTACATCGGCAAGGAACTGACCAGGGAAGCCATAGAAAAAGTAAAATTCAAAACATTAAAGTAAACTGAACATGGATTGAAATGATTCTAAAAGAAATTGAAAATTTGGAATAAAGTGATTAATTAAAAATACTCCGTCAAGGAAAGCTAAATAAAAAAAAAGCATAAACTAAAATTTAGGATTAAGCAGAATATGCATACATACATATAAATTTATTGAGCCTTTAACCAACCACAAAATATAAATAATAAAAGAATGAATCCTCTTTTTTTCTTCAACAAAGTAAAGAACCAAGGAGACAATTAACCAATTGGTAACCAATCCTGTTTACAACTATAATTATCGGGACTAACAGTAGGGTGAGTGAATTTTCTGGAATCATTTGTTTTTCGGACGAAGTAATTAATCATAAAAAATTTGCGTTTATAAATTGGAATCAGTGGAAAATATACTTACGTCAAAACTCCTAACTGGTCTTCGATTTCAATTGTTCCTAATTTTCCATGTATTTGATTTCGCAGCAGTTCCCCCTGGTAGCCAGTCCCCCTTGCATCGATTTGGGCAATAAGCATGGATCGTTGACTGCATAAGTACCAATTCCAATCGACTTGATACTTCTCACTAACCAACTGCGAACCAGGCGCTGAATCTCTAAAGAAAACGGGACAAGATAAAAAATCAATGACTGGTGGATGAGCGTTTAATTAAAATGACAACTTACACCTGTAAAATAAGTGGAAAGGCCACTTCATCATCCTCCTTCATTCCTGGTGGCAAAAACAGTCGCACTTGAGCCTGGAATCCATGTCGAATCTCCACGCTAAATGTTCGGATTTGTGGTAGGGCTAGTTGTCCAAGACGTCTTCGCAGCAAATCTCCCCCGTGCAGCACGAAAATTTTGTGATTCGTTTGAGTATCTACGAGATAAATGGAGGGAGAGTCGGGGCCCAAGCATTCTTGTACGTAATGGGAATAGTCTTTGCTGAAGTAGATTTTGTTGTATAGGCAATTGTTTGGGATTTCAAACGAGGACTCATCCGTCGCTATAATCGTTGTCTGGTTTTCATTAAAGTTAATTAATTTGAAGGTAGATGGAGAATTATCACATGTGAGACAAGTCGGCGGGGTAGATGTGATGTACACGCGACTCGGTTGTATGACATTGAATCTCAGATATATCTTATAGAGATGTCTTTGTCCGGGCTTCCTCTCGGGTGCTGCCATAAAGTAAACTGCTTCATTAGACTCGTCCCATCCCAGTATCTCGGTGACTTCGAAACGACCCATTGTCAGCGGCACTGTTCTCTTGTCGTAGGCCGAGATGAAAACGACATGACGAAAATGACCATGTTCACCGTCTCTTACGGGTAACCTTTTCAGGATGTATCCTCCCTTTGTGAACTCATTAGGTGGCTTGTCTGTGGTATTGTTCAAGCGTGATGAATTATCCTCTAATTTCAATAGATTTGTGGAGTTGGTTGAGGATGAGCTCGAGCTAGGAAATGCTATTTTATACTTGGAGAAAATTGGCGCTTCTGCTGGTAGCACCCACCCATCGTTAATCGTCACCTCTGTGTGGACTTCGAAGCAGGTGAAGGCGGGCGCTCGACATATCACTGTCATGGCTTTTGTTTGCTCTCGATCAGTAACTGTTACTGACAGATCGGTGGGGGAGACCCAACTCATTCCTCCGATGTAGCTTCCATTAGAAAGTTCCGCTGGAAGTTTGATTTGTTGGGGAAAAATATACTTAAGAACAGTCAAATTGACAACGTATACAGTAACGTTCGGATTTATTGTTCCGGCTTTAGAATATCGAACAGAACGTACTTCAGGATATTTTATATTGTCACCCATCCATGTGTATCTAGGAAAAATGAATAACATTGTGTAAGTGTGAATATGTTGCTTGACTTTTACTTTTAACATTGAATCTTCTTCGTTAAAAAATAACTTACTTGTATTCTCTCACTAAGCTATCATTGAAGGATAAAAAGGATAAGTACATTCCGTCTGGCGAAAATGCTAGTGTAGGACTTTTCAGTTCTGGAACATTACTATACATCCAGTTGGGGATTCCATTAAAAATAATATCATGTTCACCTGCAGATAAAAAATTCTCAATTGTGGTAAATGTAAGAAATGGATTTCATTGAGAGTACCTGTTGTTGTTAGTCTACATACTAAATCTCCTTGCACTTTAGGTTTGTAATACAAGTCATTATCGTGTACAAATGCAATTGCTTGTGATGAGGACTTTATACTGTTTGATAATTGATTTGAGCCAGAAAGTTTTCCATTGCTCGCACTATAACTTATACTACTGGAATACGAATGAGCAGCGTTTGGCGCCCACATAACCAACTGCAACAATGGCGCGTCTGCTGAGTTTTCTTTGGGCGCTAATGGGAATGTGTTACGGGTCTGAACTTCATATACATGATATCTATAAAATAAGATAATATTATAATATTTTTATGTTGAAATGGGAAATTTATTTGGCACCGCTTCCATAAAATTTATTTTATCCTTTTTAGGGCAATTTGAAGTCATTTTTCTTTCTTTTCGTTAAGTTTTTTTTACTTCACCCTCTTTAGCGGCAAAATTTTTCCTTTCAAATCTATTAAAATTCAGTTTCTTGAATACATTGTATAGGGTTATCAATTTTACGCTTGGGAAAGTAAAGCTTAAGAAAACATATAAAATATTCAGATGGAAACAAAATTTTTTATTCAATATAAAGACTGAACCTTGCCATTATACGTGAAATACAACATCATTCAAATGCCTTACAAGGGACGGCTTCCAGGCCTCAATCCTTTTGAGGTAATTTTCAATGACTTCTCGGTACATTTCTGGCAATATCTCGACCATTACTTCACGAATATTGGTTTTCAATTGCTCAAGATTTTGAGGATTGTTCGCGTAAACACGATCTTTTGCATAGCCCCATAAAAAGAAATCCAAAGGTGTTAGGTCGCAGGATCTTGCGGGCCAATTGACATCACTCAATCTCGAAATTACGCGTCCTGGAAATTTCTCTTGCAAAAGTCCTCGATTAGCCTGTGTTTTGTGGGTTGGGGCTCCGTCCTGTTGGAACCACATGTTCTCCAGATCATAATCTTCTATTTCTCTCGAAAAATAATCGGTTAACATACGTCCATAGCGGTCAGAATTGACTGTAATGGCTCTTCCTTGATCGTTTTCAAAAAAAAAAAAAAAAAAATACGGGCCAATAACACCACCAGACCATAATGCACACCAAACGGTCACTTTTTCCGGATGCAAAGGCCTTTCTGCAATCACCTGAGGATTTTGAGAGCCCCATATGCGGTAATTTTGTCTATTTACGTAACCACTGAGCGAAAAATGAGCCTCATCACTAAAGCAAATTTTGTTCGAAAAATCGTTATCAATGGCTTGTTGTTCAATCACCCAATTCGCATACATTCTGCGTTGTGTATGGTCTTGAGGCTTAAGTTCTTGAGTGAGTTGAATTTTGTACGGATGGAGATGCAAATCCAAATGCAAAATCCCTCACAATGAGCGGTAAGACAAGCCCAAATGTTGAGCACGTCGAGGAATCGACAAATTCGGGTCTTCCTCGACACTTTGAGCAACGACAGCGATATTTTCAGCAGAACGAATGTTGCGATGATGCACAGGCCTTGCAATATCAATAACCGATGCGGTCTCTTAAAATTTTCTCACTGTGTTCGAATTCGTTTGCTTTGTAGGTCGATTATGTCGACCGCAATCGGCTCGTGAAGCCCTAAATGTTGATACAGCATTTTTATAATAAAATTTAATAATTTTAACGCGTTTTTCGACTGTTAAACGCTTCATATTTCTAAATGGCAAACCTTCAACTAAAAAAACACGCTTTGGATGACATTTAATTTTGACAGATGTCAAAAGGCAGGGTTATACTTTCGTACCACGAAATGGATAGCCCTGTACTACGTATATTAGAATTTAATTTCTTGACTGCAATGCAAAACTCACTACTGCTAAAATCTGCAGCGTTCATATGAATCGAATTTAGTTTTGATACATTTTCCTACAAGATCTCATCAATGTCTACCTTGATTTTAGGTTTCATAAAAATCCAATATAAATTGCAGTTTTAAAAAGTTTTCGAAATTCGAACATTGCCTAGACACTATATTGACATTCTGACCTGACCCTGAAGTTTTTTTTTTATTGTTCAACTTTTTTCGATCTTTGAGTGGCCGTCATTTTAATTCAGGTGGTTCGACTTTGGAATCTTTATTGTGAGCTTTATCACACACTTGAATGAATTTTATTCCCAATTTTGGTGTAAATCTGAGCTATACTTCGGTCAGAACAGAATTCATCCATCAAAAAAAGCCGCCATTTTGTTTTCGCTTAGCCAATTTGCATGCTTAACAAAACTAGCCGAAATATTTAATTTCTGAAAATTTGGCGAAAATCTAAGTATAATTGCGACCTCCAAGTACAAATATATATATATATATATATATATATATATATATATATATATATATATATATATATATATATACGAGTATATATGATGTATAGTATGTATTAAGATATGTAAACATAAAGTGAACTCCGCGATCAATCTCAAGAAACTTACTTAAAAAGATCCACCTTAACTATATTACCTGTTTGTGTCTATTCAATACCCATCGCCTTTGTTTTCAGTTAACTGTGGCACATAATTTTCATGAAAGATTCATGAAAATGATGTCCTATATGTTAATTATAACAAAACTCCGCTATGTATTTTCATATTCATCTTTCAAGTTATGATCAGTTATAGAAGGAAAAGTATCGTCTTTTTTAGTCGCGATTCTCGTCGGGCTTTAGAATGAAAATCACTAATTTTAGATTTCTGGGCATATAATGTACGAGTATAATATTAACTAGAAAGTAACGAATCAATTTTCAAATGGCGATTAACTCTATAATTTACAATCACTCAATTCTTATTATTTCTTCGGGGAATTTTGCAAATCCTATGTGTAACGTTTGCATCTAAGGATGTAAGACGGATTTTTTAATAGATTCATCAGTAGGCAAAAAATGAATGGGAAAGAGGAAAGCATCATGAACTTTCCCCCAATGAAATTTTTCTAAATTATGTTGAATTTTATTTATGCTGCATTATTGTGCATTTCTTGGTTATTCCCGGTAGAAATGATTAACTAAAATCTACCTTTTATGAAGAAAATTAAGGGTACTGAACATCTTTATTATCCGTCAACAAAGCATTTGTAGTAACCGAGCAGCCCACCGAGGGAAACTGCTACGAAAAAGACCAATTCATAATAATAACAACACAGTAAGTGCGGAACAATTTGATACGCAACTTATTAACATTATTATTACTAAGCCGAAATAAACCCCGCCACTATCACCACTACCATTATCGATAAAAAGATTTTCCGAACAAAAAATAAAAGCAAATAACAAATAAAATCAATAATGGCAACCCTATTTCGATACAATCTAGCGAAGCGATTGCTAGATTGTATCGACGTGAATCGGCCGTTACCGTCATGAAGAGGCTCGTCAAGATAAGCGGAATACATTTGAGTGGGACTCGCAGTTTGCACAACGAGAGGGAGGATCGTCGCATTTCGTTAACTGGACTCGTATGGAATTTACTCCGCTACTCGTTCTTTAAACATTTTTCATAACATTGATATATTTAACAAGTGTCGCAGTTAATTTGATTTTGGGGAAAGTGTCTGCAGATGCAGAAAGGGCGTTACATTCGCGAAAATTGAAGTTTCTGTGAAAATTTCGCATTCAAAAGTTTCCGTCGAGCGTTGCAAGTTGAAGTAGGAGAATTGCCAACATCGTCCATGACGAGGAAAATTGGAAGAGAACTCTTTCGCGTAGTATTTCATTGACTCGAAAAGTTCGTATTGGAGATTTTTTGTGCTGGGATACCTGTTAAGTAATTTTTCGCGTGAAATTTCACTCCGCTCACATAATTCTGCGTTTTCGCAAACTGCTTGTGGCTTTTCTTAATTGGGAAACGCATTCGACCTGTGTGAGGGTCTGTGCCCAGTTGCCGTTTTGGGGCCTATCACGACCGTGATTTCGTGACGGAAAGTTGCAGAGACAGCGCCGAGCACGGAGTTCGGTTCTGTTGTAACGTGACATGATTGTAAAATTTCCAGTGATTGTTGGTGGGCATAAACATTACAATTTAGATGCTGGTTTGTGTGAATGTATTAAGGCGCGGTTTTAAAAGCTATAAACTTTTTATTTCCGCCGGGAAATCCAAGTGTGAACTAAACAATAATTTTATATGAAACATTTTTCAAGTGTCGCAAACGCTCAAAGTGTGGTTATGCGCTATTTCATGATTTATCTCAATTTCGATCAATTTTAATTCGCGCAATGTTGGGAAATGTAAACGACGCTCATTTTACTATGTTTTAAGTTGCTGTGGGGTTTTGCTTTTCTGTGTTTCGTTCTCGTATTATTGACAATAACAAAAAAACAATCGCCGACCTTGGGGGTATATTATCAAGAAACACATACACTCATTTTTTTTGGGACATTTTGTTTCATACTTATTATAAGACTGAGCATTTTTCAACTTAATTTCTACAAGTCGATCGCCTAAACATCTTGAAGTCAGCAAGGCAAGAATAATCTGTTTATTCTTCAAAATCGTATGGATACTAGCAGCCATTAAGGATAATGTTATTTTTAATGTAGAATATTTGTTTGTAAATGGCCCTTACCCGTCCCAACAACGAGCGCTCGTCAGAGGAGGACTGGGTAAGTACCCCTCTTTTATCTAAATAAAAAAAGAATCTTTCAAATACATTACTTATAGCGAAAAATACTACAATTTTAAATGAAATGACACAAATCGACATAAGAAGTAAAACTGCCAAGAAAAATATTTGTTTCAATCAAATCTATTTTTCAATGCATTAAGTTTAAGTGTTCACTCTATATTTTAACCAACCAAACAGGTTTACTATTACATCAACATTATAATAATTTGGCATCTAAATTTTATATGCGAAGTAAATATTCGAACTTATTTAATGCGAAATGACAAAATATTTGATTTTAGATCGAAATTTAGTCACAAGCAGTAAAAAAAGGTTAAACTATCTTTTCATAGCATATATTAATTTTTGGATGGTCTGAACTTTTTTCCAACGTTCGAACTTTAAGTACGTGGAATGAGATACAGTGTGGGGTGGTTTCTTTGCTTATTTGTTAAATTATCCTTTTGATTTAAAAACTTGAAATGAAAATGTTCAAATACCAACAAGATGAAGCGATAACATCATACTTTTTTGCATAAAAAACTAGGGTATACTCGTATACTAAATCAAACATAAAGAACAAAGAAAAATATTATTTTTTTCTACATTGTGAATTTCAACGAATGTTTTAAAATGAAAATAATGAATTGTTAAAACTTGAAAACCTTCGGTCTTTTCATTTCTATGGAACCCTGAACCCGCTACGTTGGCTGGGCGCTCCGCTCATGGACTTGCCATCGGTCGAGCACACCCCTTATTTTTTGTATTCCAGGTGCTTTTGCTGAGTAGAGTGGTTATGTTAAAGTCTTATATGATTCCATCATCTAAAACTTTAAATCTGAAACATTTTTATTTTTCATTTGAGGGAAAAGTAAATGCGAATTATGTTTCTATGAATTTTTCATTTGAATGGAAAATATACGGCCACGTCTACAATGGATTTTGATCCGGATGGGGTGCGAGGAGGTATCGCTTCCACCCGGATGCTCCACTCTTATTTGAGGTCATAAATATCGAATAGTAATGACGAAATCTTCTCGAGTCCCGTGCGTGTAAATCAGGCTCGGTCTGTTTTTTTAGAATTCCATCCCTCTGGTAGGTTACGTTGGCCTCGTCACTTGTCGTTTCGAATCCTTCAAACAGTAATTCGTGAATGCAAAATTTTTTTGTGCCCTTGTGCTGAGGAAAAGTACCCGCCCCACGTCACCGCAATGCTAGCCTGCCAGTGCATTCACGCGTCCTCAGACAAGGCCAATTTCGGCAAGCACAGACCATCGTTGCAGTGCTCTACAGACAAAGAACGTCCGGCAATTACAACAGATTCGATATGTCTATCAAATTCTTGAGTGCAAAATAATTGGCATTTTTCTAACGAAAGATCATTTAAATTCAATTTCTCGACATCAATGTACCATATTGAACTGTTAATATCTACAGAGTCCTTGAAAGGATTACAATTTTATACTGATGAATTTTAGTCCAATATGTTGTCCTTATGTGCGTCGGTCTGTTATGCTGAAAAATCGGTGTGAAAGTCGGAAATATTTTAGTTTTAACGGTAAAAGTCCTTAATCGTTATTTGATTTTCTTGTCCTTTGAATGGAACCTAATAGACGTATCGTTTTTTGTAAGCAGGACTCTTCTATTGATTTCCGTTCAAAAGTTATGCGTGATCATAAATAAAAATAAACAACAACAAAATATATGTGATAAATTGATAACCATCTTTCCTTTGGAAGTCAGTTAGACGCACGTACATTCAAAAGCAAAAGAGAGGCAATGATGTCATTATCAAAATGTACTAAGCTTTGTTAGTAACAGTACAATTTGCCAAATTTACATTTTGCTCCATCAAACCGTCATAATGCTCATAACATTTTAAAACTTATATATATGTACATTTACATAAGACTCACCCTCTCGAAAAATTTCATGGAAATCGGATCACAATCAAGCAGAGTGTAGCCATTTGAATCTCGTATAATTGCAACAACACTAGGTGTTTGTGAGTAATACAAACAAACCATTTTTTCAATCGATTGAAAAAAATTATCCGAGCCATAACAAAGTGGTGAAAGTTTGATATTGATGAACAATTTTGTGAATCTGATTTGCTTAGACAACTAACTCGAGCCGAAAATAAAAGCTTCTTGTCAATGAATAAAGTTGAACTTAGTAAGTTTCAAGTAGATTTTAAATGTACGAGTATACACTTTTTGTACTACCCCAATCCTACATATTGGAACGAAATGGACAATTTAATAATACGTAAGGCATGGGTGCCCAAGTTTTTTAGTGCTTCTGGATCATGCTGAAAGATAGCGAGCTCTTTTGGGCTGCACTAGTAATACTCATCCTCTCAAGTCCGTTAACAAAAGGATCTGTGCAATTCGTATCAAGACAAAATTCTTTAATGTCTGGTAGATAAACTATCACACGTCCACAGAAGACAAGAAAGAGGCAATCAAAGATGAATGTTAAAGCACCCTAGAAGACAATGCAATGTCATGCAAATGACATTAAAATTGTTCTGGGTGACTTCAATGCAAAAATTGGCCAAGAAACAGCGGATAAAGGAACAACCGGAGGCATAGCCTTCAGGCAGAGACCAGTGACAATGGACAATGCCTGATAGACTTCGCTATTAGCAGGACTTCACAGTAAGCTCCACACAATTCCCGCACCGAGACATCTACCAGAGCACTTGGATATCCCCAAACGGTCGCACATTCAATCAAATATACCATGTTCTCATACAAAAACGAGCAGCAAACAGCATTCTCAACAGGCGCTCGTTCCGCGGTGCTGCGTGTAATTCAGATCTCTACCTTACAAGGGTCAAGTTCCGATGCCGCATCTCATAGAGCTGTAAACAAGGAAAATCAACTACCCCAATACACCAGGCTAACAAGTTAAATGATAGCGCAGTAACATCCACACACTTGTCAGCCCTGAAAAATTGCATCAACATATCCCTGCAGGTGGGAGAAAGTAGTGATGACATCCAAACTATGTGGAAAATAGTAAAAGATGTGATAACTGAAGCGGCCGAAGAACGGCTGATATGAACGAAGATTGTAAGGAAGCAGTTAAAAAAAGTTGGGTAGACAGACCTACGCTGACGTCAGAAAGATTTTGTATCCAACTTACGAAGTGCAGTCACCAGCAACGAATGAAGTTAAGAAACATGTCAAAGAGATGTGCACGTTTAAAGGAAAATCCATTGTTTCTTCATTTTCAACGGTCACCATTTTGTTGCATATAAACAAATGTCACTCAAATCATGAATTCACAAAAATATGTATGTTATCAATCTTATCTGAAAATTTTAAGAAGATCAAGTCAAAACTTCAGTGTCCATAAAATACCAAAATCGTGTGTTATTGTTGTTGTAAATGGAGAAATTTCAAATGGCCATAACTTCCGTGAATATGATTCGATTTTCTTCAAACTTACAGGGCACTAGGATGTTTTGTAAGACAACTTACTTGACTTTAAGGGTATCTATTCGGATTTATTTGGAAAAATTTTATATGCGAAGATCATACTATTATTAATAAAGTTAAGCGAATTTTGATTTCTAAGGTATTTGTTGTTACTATACTCATAAACACCTACTCCTATAATTTTTGTCCGATTTTTCGGATCACAGGTGTCCAATCGCGAGGGAGGACACACAAATTTTTCGTGTATTTCCCACCCCCCCCCCCTGTGCGCCCTCTGAATCAAAAAATTTCAGTTTAATTCCTTTTTTGAAAAGCTCTCATAAAGACCTTTCATTTTGATGAATTTTTTTTTGGGCTACTCCACTATATGGGGAGACCCTCCTTAAATACCTTATAAAATTTTTTTACAATAGAAATTTGAAGAGGGTGCCACTTTACACCTACATACAAAATTTTATGTTTTTAGCTTATATGATTTGCGCGAAAAATTGTGGTGACACACGGACGGACGGACGGTATTATTTTACAAAGCCCTTAAAAAGGAACCAGGTGTACAAAGAATGCATCCAACGACCAACTCGGGCGAAAGAAAAACACTATAACACCCTCCGGCGGCAAGCTAAAAAAGTGTGCCAAAGAAAGAAATTGCTGACAATCAATACCAAGATCCAACAGATAAACGAAAACATGACTCTATGTGAAGTCAGATCGGCATATGCATCTATTAAACAATTCACAGTGCCCCAAACAATGATTGAAGCTGTAAACATTCCAGAAGTAGAACAAGAGATCATAGTTTCACCACCAACCAGAGACAAAGTACAGGTAGCAGTACGTGGCTCCAGAAAAGGTAAAGCTCCTTGAATACCAGCAGAGCTGCTCAAGAGTGAAGGTTCCCATTTAAGTAACCTCTTGCACCGACTGAATACGGTCAGAGGAGCAGTTACCAGAAGACTGGCGAGGAAGTATAATATACCCTGTAATAACCTTTGATACTCGGGAAAGATACCTGGAAGAGGTCTGTCATACTTATATGAGTTGTAAACCAAGTGACTAAACATTAGTAAACTCACTTGTGTGGACAACGGATGTCTTCTGGTTGATCGTTCGAAAAGTGGGTACATATCGTCGGCCAACGGGTTGACAGACTGTCATCGATAAGTTGCAGCTGGATCTGTCTCTTTGATAGTGCAGTGCGTATCGCTCCTTGTTACGGTCATGCTTTTTTGGAATTTTATATCATCTAGCACTTGGCAAACGCGAGATAACAACGAAAAGGATACTTAGCAGCCGAACCAGTGAAATTGCGTAGTTGAAGAGAAATCGCTGAGTGAAAAGTGACTAGCGAACAAGCGCGGCTACCTACAGTTCGCGGTAAGATTCAGTCATTTTGCGTATACTGTTTTCCAATATTTCGTTCGGATGAATTCCACGCGAACGAATTCTTGAATTACTATTTCGCATGTTTTCACTCGTCCAGCGCTGAGAAAGTGGTATACAGCAAAACGAGGCAGGTATTTATCATATTTAAGTTGATGGTGGTGGATGAATCCAGTCTGGGCAGTTTGACTCGAGTGGTCTATTTTTAACAGACCTCTACCCAAAACGTGTTATGTCAGATGCGGTTGAGGAGCAAGAAGGTTTCATGTCATCTTTGGTGGCACTTTCACTACGAGCTGCAGAAATCTATTCATCAAGTGCAGCCATTCCTGCAATGAAGAAGCGGGCCCGTACAGAAGAGAGTTGCATGCAGCTCAAATACCTCAAAGAGCTCCGTTATTAAAATAAATTTACATACAAAGGAATATGTATTGACTAAAGGTTCGATTTCGCTAACAAGCAATTAAAGCATTGCTAATTATTGCAAACCAAAGTATGAAAGTATTTTACTTCGATATAGGAACAACCATGCACTGTCTCTTGGTTTTTTCTACATCTAAATTTCGTGATTTGAATACTCATCTATGATTAAGAATTCATGGCTCCATAGTTGCCTTTTTATGTATATACATATGCACCGTATCTGAAACGGTATAACAAATTATATAACTATGCATGTGTTAGTATGGAATTTCTCATATGTACGGAGGAAATTCATCTGAAAGACTGAACAAACTTTAGATTGTGTGGTTGTAACTTTTTCTCGTTTATTTTGGAAAAGTAATTGTAAACTTTGACCTTGCATTAAAAGCGCATAGTATGTATTAGGGAAAGCATACTATATAGTCATTATAATTTTATTAGATAATTTTTTTTTATGTTTACATTTGCACATGTAAGAACCTGTTCCGAGATCTGTGGGTTTTTTTTTGTACAATGTGCATGGAATATAGACTATATTTATTATTATTACTATACAATTAATATGAAATTGAAATCTTAGTAAGTTTTATTAGTATAAAAGTTAAAATCTGAGGTCCAAACCAAAACTTCACAAACTTTCCATTAGTTCACTTATATTTATAAATATGAGTTATTCACATAAATATAAATATTAAATACCCCCAAAAAAACCAAAAAAAACCTCATTTATAAAAGAAATACAAGCCCTGTCTTCACAGCTAAGAAGATGCTCAAAAAGTGATGGGAATATAACATCGAAGTGCAACATCTCTTTGTAGAAATGCGCTGCAAAAAATAATGCGTCCCAACAAAATAAGTCGCATAGTCAAAGTCTCGATGTTAAATACAGAATCTCAGGTCAAGATAAACTGTGAAATAATGGACAGCTTCAAAATGGAATCAGGCTTCAAACAAGGGAATGGAGTTACCCCAATGCTTTTTAATATTCCGCTAAAACACGTAATTAGGAAGAGATCAGCTGAAACTTCTGGTACACTGATATTCAAGCCCACACAATTGGTAGCATATGCTGATGACATCAATATTACGAAACTGCCAATCACAGATGTCAAGGAAGCATTTCTCAGTATTAAGTCTGAAACAAACTGAATTAGCTTACGAGTTTATGAAACGAAAACCAAATTTATGACTTAAACGAGGAATCACACTCCAGTGCGACAAAACCTGACCATAAGGGTTCGGCCACATTGCGATTTTCCTGTCGTAACCAGGGATTTTTAGACGCAAATACGAGCACACTGCGACAAGATTTGCAAAGGAACTTCAGGCATGCGCAGAACTAATTTGCTCATTTGAAGGTATATCTTTGCCAGGAACACATGCGCCAACTCATTTGTGCGCTATGCAAGAAACTTCTATCCAGGTCAGCGTCAAATGTCCAAATGATGTGCGCCTGCGTGAGTTTCACAAAAACTACCTACTACACTGGTTTTAGGAGAAATTGCAAATTCCTGCGACTGCCGACCTAGACAAAACTGTCGAAAATCGCAGACAGAACTGCGACTATATAGTCGTAGTCTGATGCATCCCTAAGAGACTATAACCTTGAAAGTATGGATAACTGTGTCTATATTGGAGCCAACATGAATAGGAGAGGCGCTGAAAAGGGTGAGATTAGACGCCAAAAAATATACCGCAAATAAAGCCTATTACTTTGTACTTCGAATCCTAAGATCCAGAGTTATGCACTGGCAAAATAAGCTCCGTGCTTACAAATCACTAGCTGAACCTGTGCTGTTATATAGAAGCGAAACGTTAAGCCAAACGAGCGAATCTTAAAACGCAGTGGATATATTCGAGCGCAAAGTGCTCCGGAAAAATCTACGAAGTAAAACAAGGAACAGGGTGGAGACTACGTTACAACAATGAGTTGTATGAACTATTTGATGGACCACCTATATTTAATTGCTTTGTTACGCAAATTTCAATGGGCGGGTCATGTTGAAAGAATGGAGGAAAACCGGCCACTCAAAATAACATTTAGAAAAAAACCACGATAAAAGTCAAGAAGGAGAAAAACGCACTCTTTTTGGGGTATTGGCAAAATCAATAGCTTCCGTAATGTATATGTGACACTTTGCATTCAATCAAGCGATTCTTGGATGATGTAAATTGCCATATATGCAAATCAATGGATACTATTGTGTTTGCCGATATGGGAAAAAAGATGTGTGGGTAGCGGAATCGAAGTGTATCGAACTTCGATTACGTTACCCAGATGCGGCAGCGGTAATTTAAAAATGAAAGAGATTACGGAATCGGATTGGATGGAAGGAAATGGGGGATTAGGTTGTTGGGATGTGGTTATTCAGTATTTGGTGTTGGAAAGAAGAGGGAGTTTTTTTCGGTTTTTGGTTGAGTGATTTTGCTAATGATGTTCTTGAAGAGAAGAAAAGTACTATGGAGTGTCGAAAGAAAAAGTGTTAATATAAACTCGGGGAAAGAAAAAGTGTTAATATAAACTCGGGGGAAGAAGTTTGAATATAATTTCGGGGAAAGAGTGGACAATTTAAAATTCAAGTTGAGGTGCACAATTATGTTATATAGTAAATCTACAGTGTCGTGAAGCAAATTGTGCGACGTTAATAAACAAATTAATGAAATAAAATTAATAAAAGACTGAATTAAAGTAATTATCATTACATATAGGACAGTTTAAAATGCAGAGACATAAGTTTAAATATTCAGAAAATAAAAGTGTATAAAGTAAAAGTTGGTGCAATACCATTAACTTGAGTCAAGCCAATGTCGGAGATAATAAAGTGAAAAAGAAAAAAAACAAAGAAGATTAGTGGCAGGTCGATCCTGCATTAGTTAAACCTGTAGTTAATTACACTTCACTGAATTTTTCTAAATTCCCCCCCGCCTTGTTTAGTTGCAGAGCGCTCTGCAGCATTAAAAGGGTGAGTAACTTTTTTTTATCTTTTTGGTTCCTTTCAATTTAATTTCATTTGTACTTAAAGTTTCTTTATATGCAATTTTATTTATTTTTGCTCGCTGGATTTATTATTTACGAAAATATATTTAGATCATTTTTAATTAGGAAAGGGGGTCACTGTACTTATTAAATTTGTTTGACTAATATGCTGTGCTAATTTTTAATTATATTTTACAATTTGAATTCTCGGAATAAAATGTATAAACTGAATAATGTAAATAAAATGTCCTATTAGAAACCATATTTTTAATTTGTTGAAATGACTTCCTCCTCTCCCTTCCGTTTCCCTTTGTGTTACGTTTTATATGTAATGTGGCTCAGCACGAGCAGAGGGTGTCCCGGAAAACCCAAGACACGACTGAGCGCTAGCCGGCCTCAGTATACCACCCCGTGCTACACACCCCTCTGCCAGAACTTAATGTCTCCAACTGCGGTGACTTCCGCGGTTCTCTTCAAAATAGCACCTACAGATTCCATGGCTATGCCAGGCAGTGTTGCGGTTTGTCTGTTTTGCGTCTTGTTAAAATTTTAACCTTCATCCCATTCAATTACCTTTTCTTTTCCTTCCCTTTGGGGTTCATTTTGAGAAATGGAAGTGCAAGGCAATTATTATAGTTCGATTTACACTCGCCTGCACTCATTTCACTTGCTCGTTAATATACATTTTCTTTTATCTCATCATCTCATTGAAAATTTTGGATTTTTATTATTGATTGTTAAATAATTACCGTTAGGTTACTTGTTCGATTTTAAAGTCATTGGATTTAGGTAGTTTAGTTGTAGATTATTAGGGCTTAATTAAGATTTATGATTTAGATTAGTTTTAGATAAGTGGGTTTATGGTTTTTGTTAGTTTAGAATAATTTCTTTTAATTTTAAAGATTGAGTTTAGTCTAATTTTTTTTTCGGGTTTGAATAGTTGTAAGGTTGAGTTTGGTTAATTGATTTTAATTTAGATAGTGAGGTAGTTTTTGGGTTAGTAGAGTTTAGTAGAATTGTTTCGTACGATAATTTTATTGATATTTAGATTAGGAAATTCGAATTAATTTTTATTTTAGCTTAGGTTAGATGTTAAAATTTTATATATTTATTTACTTGTCTGTTCGTCTGTCTGGTATTCAATTTCTAATTTATTTTTATTGAAACGTTTGTTTATCCGTCTGTGATTTATTTAATTATTTGTTTTATTCAAATTGTCGGTGTAGTCCGTCCATTAATTGTTAATTAGGGGTCAGATCCCGAGTACTGTCAGATCCCGAGTACTGGCGGCAGAGAGTAGTGAGCTAGTACGCTCCCGCCCGTCGTCATCCAGTGACTGCATTGTTCAACTTCGCTTCTATAACATATATATCGACAAACAATCTCAGCCCCCACTGAGAAAATCTTTTCACGCGTACACACTTATTAGCACAAATACTTCCATAACAAAAAACCGAACGTGGGAAAAGCCAGCAACCTCCAAAAATCAAGCCACAGCAAATGTTTTCAAAGGTAATGCAGGTTTCGATAGGGGAATCAACAATCCTGGCGTCATATTTAGCAGCAAAAACGTCGGCTAAAAAATCAGGGACGAAATGGAAAACAACGGACGGCTTTGTGTGTGTGCGCTGCGAAAAAACGATGCAAACTCCAGAGTATCCTAAAAAAGATGAGCGGGGAGTTCTGCAGGACGCGATAAATGTTGGTGTGGCTGAAGAAAATATCAAGAACATCAAGAATTCGAAAATTACTGCTGCGACCGCTACCAAAACAAGCAAAGCAAGGGTTTTAAAAGCCGAAATAATAACGAACTATCCTGAGATCTATAAAGTGATCACGGCACCACCATTGGCAAAAAATGTGGCTGAAGTACTGTACTGGGAAAGGGAAGCTAATAACCAAGAAAGGTGATCGTAGAGTACAATTGCTGTCTAGCGACACCAAGAAGAAAGGCTAATCCGAAACGCGGGAGGCGTTCCAAAAAGAATAAAAGCGGCATGTGACGACAAAAATCAGCAAAGGTCTAAAGAATAGGCTCCTTAAACTAGAGGGACTCCTAAGCCGCATATGGCATTACCGGAGGTGCTAGTTAAAGGCTGAAGAGGATTAGAATGCCGAAGAAGAGCATGGGGGCTAAAGAAGCGCTGAAGGCTAAGCCTAAAGAGTACATGCAGATAGATTCACCATCAAATATCAATAAAAGAATGGTCTCTAGCCCAATCCCAGGAAATAGGGATAAAAGGAGGAAGGAAGACGCACTTGATGGGCATGGAATGCTAGATCAGAGGTTCCAGACAGTGCTAACAAAAGAAGTGAAGAAAGCCGCAAAGAAACTCCTTCAAAACGTACCATAGAAAATAAAGTTTGCATGGACGCCTAGCAAGAAGAAAGACCTGACGCAAGACAGGAAAGAAACAAGTTGGGTAAACAGACCTACGCTCATGTCAGAAGGGTTTTGTATTCAATTTACAAAATGCAGTCACCAGATCGAATCAAATCAAGAAACATGTCAAAGACGATTTTATTGGAGAAAATATGAAATACGAAGATCATACTATTATTAACAAAGTTGAACGAATTTCGACTTCTGAGGTTTCTGTTATTGTTATACTCATAAATATCTCCCTTGATAATTATTTCATATGTCCATTCGCGAGGGAGGAAACACAATTTGTTCGAATCCTAGAATGGTTACAAAGCCCTATTGCTAGGAGCTCTCTCCCGCCTCCTTGACTTGTTTCACTTATGAGCATTAATTGTAGGTACTCATCTCCAGTCATTCATTAAATTGAATCAAGTGTTCCAAGCATGCACCTTAAACGTTAAAGTTGGGAAAAAATAACTCAAAATTATCCAATCTTCGCATTTAAAACAGCCAATATGTTGTTTTACGATTACTGATACTAGCTGAACCGATTCTCAAAGATCTACATGACACCTATCATTCCTGAAATTTTCATGCATATCCTAGCAAAACTGTAGTGTCTGAGTCGGTAAAAAGCGCATGTTGTTCCATAGCCATATGCTGCCATAGTAATAAATGCAGCGCATATTGTTCCATAGTAATACAGGAAAATTCAAACCGCTATAACTTCGCTAAATATGATTCAATCATTATGAAACTTTCAGGATAGATCAATCTTATAAATAGACATCTACGTACTGAATCTCATTGAATTTAAGGGTACCATTAAGATTTTATTCAAGAAAACATAAAATCAATAAATCATACTATTACTAACAAAGTTGAGTGAATTGCGACTTCTAACGTATTTGTTGTTGTTGTACTCACCAAGGCCTACATTCCTGATTTTTTTCAGATTTTTCGGATCACAGGTGTCCAATCGCGAGGGGGGGGGACACAAATTTTTCGTGTATTTCCCCTCCCTGTGCGCCCCTCGAAGCCAACTTTGCCAAACTAAGACCTGTTTTGAAAATTTTTTATCAAGACCTTTCATTTGATACCCGTATCGGCTACTTTCAATGAAATTTTTTTTTCGGGGGGTCACTCCCCTACATGGGGAGACCCCCCTTAAATACCTTATAAAATTTTTTTGTAATTGAACTTTGAAGAGAACACTACTTTACACCTACATACAAAATTTGATGTTTCTAGCTTAAGTAGTTTCCGAGAAAAACTGCTGTGACACACGGACGGACGGACGGACGGGCAGACGGACAGACAGGACGCGATTTTAGTAGGGTTTGGTAAAATTATTTTACAAAACCCTAAAAAGCCATGACGAAGGCCCCGGCAGCAGCCACTGCCGTTAAACCCCAAGATAGCCAATCCTACGCAGAAGTGCTATGGGATATCAGGAGGTATATTTCATAGTCATTTGGGCCCTGTTTCGATCCTTTTTGAGCACTGTTTAGTTCTATTTCGCTATAGATTGGACCTTGTTTTAGCGAATTTGATATTAAACTATTTTGGCCGATTTCATAGTAAACTGCGTCTTGTTTCGGCCCATTTGTGTCCTTGTTTAGGCTATGTTGTAAATTGACTTATTTTTAAGCCAAATTTTGCCCTAGTTTGAATTTAGTGGTCTAAGAATGGGCTCTGCTTGAGAGTTATTTGAATTTTGTAAAGCATATGCATCGCATCATATTTTGGCTTTGGTTGCGGTCTTGTTTGGGCTTACAATTTAATTTTTTTAGCAGAGTTTGTTAGCTTAAATTATATGATGGTAGTTCATATTACTGCCGATAATTATAAAGACTTTTTGTTTTGAAGTCCCTTCGGTGGGCGCAACTGAATCGTAGGTGCCGTTCTGTTGTGGACAAATGTCATTCTTCTTTTTTTTCAACCCTTACCACAGTAAGCTACTTTTTTGGGGTTGCAAGGTAAATGCCATTTACGTACTGAGTGTGGGGCTCCCATGCTCGCAAGCGGGTGGACTACCTACTAAACACTTCCTCTATCAACCTGAGAACCTAGCCTGAAACTCCAGTCCAGGTCTCGTTTCTCCTCAGCGGGAAGGAAGGCAGGAAGAGGAATCGCTAGATAAGTGATCTCCCAGCCTTGACATCTCCGGTTGCTGTGAATAAGCTACTTTAATTAGGATATTTGGGTTCTTTTTTCGTCGAAATGACTGGACTTTTATTACCTTTTATCTGAAATGCATTTGGTTGTATTATAATGATTTTAAGCACTTGGCTTGTCCTCTGGATAACAAAGGCTTCTGAATAAGTATGATTTCAAAGTTTAACTTTTTCAGGTTCAGCAGCAGTTCAAGAAAAGCCACCGTACTACGAGTATGTTGTAGGTTTGTATGTATTTCTTTCAGCAATAAAAAATAAAGCTAAGCTTCTCTATACATTGTACATAGAATTGTACTGCTATATAGAGCAACACTGTCTTGTTTATCCCCAGCCCCAAATTTTGGAATATTGTTTAAGCCGCCATCATAGAAACCTTCATTTCCAGGTGTTACTTCACTTCGATCTTAATGCATCTACCAATAGTCCAGAGTGAGCTATGGCATTGAGATATGTTATTTTACCTCATACGTCATTACAATTGTAAATCAGATTAGAATGATTCATCTCATGTTTTTCTATGGGTTAAAAAAGAAGAGTTACAGTACTAACAAAGAGTAACGAAGCCTAATCTGCAGTAACTCCAAATTTTCTTGTGATGATGTCATTAAGATATACTGTATTGCAATTTCTCAGCTTTTGAATTTGACCACCACCACTTTTTAGGGTTTTGTAAAATAATTTTACAAAACCCTACTAAATCGCGCTGGTCTGTCCGTCCGTGTATCACAGCTTTTTTTCTCGCAAACCGTATAAGCTACAAACAATAAAATTTTGTACAGACGCCGTCCAATTCATCTATTGCTATATTGTATAGATTGGTAGTGCCTTGACCCTGACATCCTATTTATTTGACGTTGCCGTAATTCCAGGCACTCAGAAGTTGTCTCAAGATTTTCGACAACCAAATCCAAAGAGGTTAAGCATATAAAAGTAAGCTAATACTTTACATCTAGATAGTCTGAAATTGAATGATGCAAATGTTGTTGGTAGTTCTAAGTAAAAATAGTTCTGATTCTTTTACATGAAGAAGCATTACTGGAACAGACACGTTATACTCGTATAGCTGAATTAACGAATTGTGAAAGTTTCTGCATAACCTCAATTGTAGGAAAGAACAACAATTTTCAGGAAACTCCAAAATTTACCTAATAAATTAATCAAAAAGAGTGCAACTGATTGTTAACAAAATCTTACCTGGATCCTACTTTATTTGAGTCCGATACCAGGAGAACATACTTTTGATCTGGCGCAACAACAAAGGACTCTGCATTTAATTGTCTCTGCAACGATAAAAATCCAATCAAAGTTTAATCCTTTCTATCACCGCCACATAAAGCGTCTGATACTCACAAATGTCGAATTGGTCATTAAAACTCTCGTTGTGTAGTTCTCTAAATTTAAAATTGATAGACCCCCAGTTGGGTCTCTATATATAAGCTCTACGTCTGCATTAAGCCATTTCGAATAATGACCGCAAGAGAGCGACAAGATAGTGGGACAAGATCATAAAAATAAAAGTTGTTAGGTAGTAAGCAAAATTAGCTCATAAAGTGTGTTTAAAAGCTTTACCATTTGACCATGTCCCGTTGAACGGTTTCCATCGTAAACTTTTCCCTGTAATATCTGACAATGTCATTCGTCTTCCCTTGATCCGAGCTCCTTCGTCCTCTGCAAAAGATAAAGAAACATTATAACGGCGACAATGAGAAGCGGCGTTTTCATTTCAGGAAGAATAAAATGCAGACAGATACGAAATGATGAAGGATGTACTTAAGAGCAACTCATCCATATTAAGATGACGAAAGGAGTATGTATGTACATTTTAGAGTTATGTTGTTCTGCTTCCGCTTTGCGACGACATCATTTGCACAAAAAGGACATTTCATATGGGTTGTTAGGCCGAAGTGGAACAGCGTGTTATGAAAGAATGCGTGTCGAATAACACAAAGGATACATGACAATCTACTGAATGGAGATAATTGCAGTCAAGTGCTGTAAAAGCAAGTTTTTTCATATTCCAGAGATCAAAGTTATTTATCACGGTTATCATGCACACCCTTTATGACATATTGGGCTTGATGACAGCTTAGCAAGTCCGGAAGTTTTCTTACTTTCCTTTAGTGCCTTATGAATGTTTGTCAAGAGAAATGTAACGACAAAATAAAATTTTATGAATTTATCTTTATACGAATATTGTGTAGTTATTTTCTGAAACAAATTGTACATTTATGTGCACGCATGAGAGAGCATTACGCTCGCTTTCATTGTCCTCAATTCGATAGAAGACATTTGTATGAAAATGAATTTAAAGGGAGGGAAAAAGAGTTCACAAAGATGACAATGGCTCCGGAAAGAATCCTTTGAAGCTTTAGCTCTTATGAGCCTAATCAATTAGATTGTCTCCACACAATAATAACCTGCGCGCTCTCTTGCAACGATTTTCAAGTGAAAGATTCTTTTGTAAGGCGGAAAAGGTGAAATGATAATTGTGTTAAATGTGTGTATGTTGACATAGAGATGTTAGTTCAATTTACTTAATAGCGAATGTAAGAACACGTTTGGTATATGATATGTAGATGTAGTAGGCGAGTTACAGAGAGCATAGTAATTTATCAACGAGCGTTAATGATTTAATTATTATGAACATTTTGTAGCGATCGCACTAATTAAAAACAAATGTCAATCATTTCCAATGATTTATTGACGAATACCCCTCTTGTCACGCGTTTTGCACTTCGTTGTACGTGTTTACACCGGGAACTGTAGAGACTGCAATATGAACAGAAAAAATAAAGCGCGTGTAAAATATAAGTTAATTAAACAGAGGAAAAGGTTCCTTAAAAAATAATCTTTATTGTAAGAAAGTTCGTCACAAACTGAAACTTAAGTATAACAGTTGAATTAGGTAAACTAAATATGCTTACTAGCTAAAATGTGCATTCTCGTGCATTTCCAAGCGTTCCCATGCATTTACCGTGTCAAGTATATTATTTTGCTGACAAGACTGTCTGCCGGCTCACTTTTCTATGAGAAAAGGTAAATTGGCGTTAACTCTTCCCCCTTCAAGTCCGGTTGTCCCAATCGGTGTTAAAAGTAGGGTAAGTCGTTGAACTTCACTTTCTTCTGGGACCCACTAGGTTCCGGTGATCGAATTTCTTCCACAGGCTTTAGACTGGAGGTCACGACTTGGGTTTTTTTTTTATTGGAATACTAGGAGGTTGAATTTGGCTTGATTTTAACAGGTTGTATCTTCTCCAAATAAGCAATATCACGATGATAAGTAATGTGAAGGATGTTGTCGTTATTGTAACAATTTTTTGTACATCAGCTTCTGTTTTTAACAGCTCGATATTCTTACTGTTGTTTATATGAATATCTCTGAGCATCTCCATCGTTTCACCTTCTACTGATGGTTGTAAGATGGCAGGTAAGGCTTTTAGGGTGGAAGTCTCGTAGGATTTAAATATCTTGCTGTTAACGTTGATTGTTGTGTTGCTATACTTGATGAGGTAAGTACCTTTGAGGCTGTGGGTATTGCCTTCTGTTTGCAGGGTTCCGTTGAATCTATTCAGCAAGAGAATTCCCGGGGTTATTTCATCCATGTCCGGGATATGCTGGTTATTAACTTTGCTGCATTGGGCGCTTATGCTTCGCAGGAGTCGTGGAATGCAAGTGCTATTACTTATGTCTAATAAATTTGTGGTTTTACATATCGCAAATCTGTTCATTTCTTTACATTCGTTTTTTATTTCATATATTTGTTCTTCATTTGCCAATATGTTATTGTATTTTAAATCGTTCACAAAATTGAATTTTTTTACAGGTTTGATTAATAACTTTTGTTAAGATTCGCTTTTTGCAAGTGGAATATTTACAATATATAGAAAAGATGACCCGTTAGTAATGATTTTTATTTCCGATCAATCTAAGGCCTCCTCGATTGTCTGAAATGGTAACTGTTCTTTATCAAGAGTCTCAGTTGCTAATTTAATTTCTGTTTTGGAAAGTATTATTGAATTTATAATGCCGACTTTGGCCCAATGAAGTGCGTAATTAATATTAACCAATTCTTCTTTTATAAGTTTAAGACGGAACTGAAGACCCAAAATATAATTAATATTTAATTCGGTGTTGTTTTTGATCAGATCTAGAATTTTGTTTGTAATTTTTGTTATGTTGTTTATTCTTTCGTTATAGAGCTGATCTATTATCACTTGCTTATTGCTGTTGTCCAGCAGATTGTTCATTTTTGCTTTAATTGTTACGAAATTCTCGTGGTCTGGATTTCCTGCTAACCACTTCCAAGCTGTCCCTATGAAATTAAAAGATCTCTTGGTTCTACGAGGTTTCAGATTTTCGATAAGATTTTCGATTTGATCGATTTCGAATTTCAGGTAACGGGAGTTAGGGTTAGATCCGAAATGGGACAGATTCAAGATCGGTTGTATATTTGCCAAAAACTGCTTGCACTGATCCATGTCAATAATATAAATTAATTTAAAATTGCCATTATGAATCTTTGCGAGTGGAGTGACACAATTTGTGAATTAGAAAAGTCAAGAATTCGTACGTTTGCGGAAGCGATGCCGGCAACGAACCTAAAAGAAGAAACTAGGTTTTAATTTTGTCCTTATGTATTGTTTTGCCTGATTCTGTAATAATTGTTGTGTTCTTGTTTTCCGTAACAATTTCTGGTTTGTAGCGAGATGAAAGTTTCGAACCCTTTCGTTTATTTTGTTTCACGTAAACAATATCTCTTGGGCTATAATCTTTAGGTGGTTTCTTAAATTTATTATGTTGTTTCATATCCTTCTCCTGTTTCGCTTGGAGCTTCTCAATATTCACGAGTCGCAACGCATCTAAGTCAATGGGGTAATTGTTTGTTGTTCTTCCCAGGAAAAGTCGGAAGGTTTCTTCCCAGTTGTCGAGTGGATGGCATTGTTGTATTCCAAAACAGATTTCTCAAGAAGTTCTTGAAAAGACCAGTCTGGCTGCTCTTTCGTGTGACATCTCATAATCTCTGCAAGGGTTGAATGGAAGCGCTCTACTTGACCATTAACCTCGCTTTTATATGCGGGAGTTTTGTACGTCTTGATTTGGAGCTCGTCTTCCATCATTGTGGTGAGAGAGATGGACCTCATCGTCTATGACGACGCTTTCGGGGATACAAAACAGGAAGAGAATGTCCCGCAGGGGCTGCTACATATCTTCAACTGATTAGGAGGGAATTATTTTGGCTACAGTGAATTTTGAAAATTTATCGATTGCGGTCAGTACATGCTTTTAGGTAAATTTCTCGAGAGAAATTTATTAGGTAAATTTCTCGAGAGCAATTTACCTATTGCGGAGAGCATCATATATATATATATATATATATATATATATATATATATATATATATATATATATATATATATATATATATATATATATATATATATATATATATATATATATATATATATGGGATATAACGAAATTTGTGTCCACGCTAGAGGTTGCAATTTTGCTTCGATTTTCACCAAATTTTCAGGAAAGGTGTATTGAGTAATTATCTCGGTCAAGTTGATGAACCAGCTATATCGGCCGGGCGAAAACAAAATGGCGGCCATTTTAGACGAAAAATCAAGATTTCTGTTTTGACCAAAGTATAGCTCCGATTTGGATGAAATTTGGCACAAAGGTTTATTGATGTATGCGATGAATCTCACAATAAAAAATCCAAAGTCGGTTCTGCAGAAACAAAATGGCGGCCGCTCAAAGGTCGGAAAACGTGCAAAATTTTGTTGTTGTGATAGTGGTCAAAGGTTTCAACAGATTTTCATGAAATTCGGCAGTTTGATACAAATTATAAGTATCTAAAGAATTGCGTAAAGAAACTGAGGTCAGGTGGCAAAAAACAAAATGGCGGCCAGTTGAAGGTCAAAATTTCAAAGGCTTTTAAAAGTCGCAATTTTGATCCGAAATATATGAAACTTGGTTTCAAGATAGACATTACTTAGACCTACAGTCTTTGATATTTTGGTGATCATGCAATGGCAAATTTCAAAATGGCGGCCGTTTAAATATGCGTTTTCTTCATGTTTTTGTGGTCCTCTAGCGGTCGTATTTTCCAACGGATTTTGATGAAGCTTGAGATTATAGATCTCTGTACTATGTTCTTGTTTGCAGGGAATTATTAAAATTGAATGAAAAATAAAAAAGTCGAAAATTTAAAGCCTAGTATTTTTAGCTGCCATTTTCTTTAAAAATTGAATTATTTTGCCCTGTCTTGAGTGAAACTCCTTTTTGAACGAGATAGTACATTGATTGATGAGGTCCTAGCATACAAAGATTCAAATGCATGCATTCAAAATGGCGGCCCCCAAAGGTCTGAAGGCAAGCGCAATTCGCTATTTTAGTGCCAACTGAAATAATGAATATTTTTCATGGAAACGTTTTAAATGACTTTATTTGAAAGAATTTATAAACCAGATCATTTTTAAGATATTGTAAAATATTTTTGACAATACCCTAAAAAATTATAAAATCGCGACTTGTCTGTCTGTCCGTCCGTCCGCCCGTTTGTTCGTGCGTCATAACAAGTTTTCTCGCAAACCACATGAGCTAGAATGAGGAAATTTTCTACGTAGGTCAAAAGTGGTGCCTCTTGAAATTTGCAGTGCAAGAAAATATTTTAAGGTATTTAAGGGGGGTCTCCCCATACAGGGGGGTGGCATACAAATTTTTTTATTTCTGTAGCCCTCTAGTAGCCAAGATTCTCAACAGATTCCGTTGAAACTTGAAATTATAAGTTATTAAGGCAACTTAATTTGATTTAATTATGCAAATCGAATGACAAATAAAAAAGTCGAAAATTTACAGCTTAATATTTTTAGCAGCCGATTTCAATAAAAATTGAAATGACGGCCCTCATAGTTCAGAAAAAAATTGAAAATGTATATATAAATGGCAACGCAAGTGCTGATTAAACTTTTATGGAAATCTTTTGAAATTAACTATTCGAGCTATTTAAGCCTTTGTGTGGTTACCACTGTGAACAGTGTAAACAGCAAATGTGAGAAGGGCGAAACCGGTATTTGTATGTTTACAACAATTTATTATCCGCCGATTTTCAATATGTAATCGATACGTGTGCAACTCAATTTAATTAGCAAAATATTTGCGTCCCGATAAAAGGTCTCTAAAAACGAACGTGGCCAGATTTTTTTAATGTTAATAAATACCCATGTGGTACTACGAAAATTGCAGAAAGAAGTTTAGCAGTAGGCAAGCCATATTCTTTTTCGAAACTTTACGCTACATACGAGAAATTTACCTTTCCGGCTGGTGCTGCCAACGGGGATTTTTTTCTGTTAGAAAAAGATCTATATGGAGAATATGGGTTGAATACTGTGGAATAGGAGTTATAATTAGAAGAACTTTTGGTGGGTGCTGATCGTACTTGCTTTCCTGGCATGTGGTACAACGACTCACGATACTTTTTATTTTTTTAAACATTTTGGGGAAGTAGAAATTTTCCCGGATTCGATGCCGGTTTTCTTCGCTATTACGATGCGCTCTTTTATGGGTTTTGATGATTTTTTCCTCTTGTTCGACTTCACTCGTTATATCCTCAACTATTTTCTGTGTATACCTGATTCTATAGTTGATGAAGTGAATCAGATAAATTTCTTGAACTTTTCCCATTATCTGTTCGCTTGTTGAAAGCCCATTGATAACGTTCGGGTTCAGATACCTTTTGAATATACTAATGATGGATTCTGTACTGTATTGTGGTTTGATGAATATGTGTCTGGTGTAATTTTCGAAAGGTACTAGAACTTGGTAACTATCTTCTTCTCCTGTCCTTAGGACTACTTGGTTTCGGAAGACGTTAATCGGTATTTCAACGGCGGGTATTAAATTTTGTGAGTAGCTTTCATCACTATGTTGTGTTACCGTCATGGAATGGTGCTACTATGGGGGGCCTAGAAAGGGAATCGGCGACTATATTGGCCTTACCCGGTTTGTATTTGAGTTCATAATTGTACTCTTCTAATATAGTTTTCCAGCGCTTCATTTTGCTGTTATTGTCCTTATTACTGGAGAGCATATTTTAAATGTTGGTGGTCGGTAAAGATTTTTACCTTCCTTGAACCATAGAGGTAGTTCCTCAAGGAGTTCAAGGACCATATAATTGCCAACATTTCTTTTTCGTTGACTGCATAATGCTCTTCAGTTTTTGAGAGGGTCCTGGAAAGGAATGTTATTGGTTTTCCATTTTGTGATCACAATGCTCCAATTGCGTAGCTCGACGCATCTGTTGTTAGCTCGAATTCTTTGTCGAAGTCCGGATGGGCTAGAACAACTTCTTGGGATATCAAAGCTTTCCTTAGTTTATCAAAAGCATCTAAAGCGTCTTTATTCATGTGTATAATTTTATTTTTAGAGTGAACTTTGGACGTATGTCCGTCCTCCCCCCTTAAAAGGGATGTCTGGGGCTTTGCGAGCTTTGCATAGTCACGAATAAAGCGGCGATAGTACCCTGACATTCCAAGGAAAGATTGTAGGTCCTTGAGTGTTCTTGGGGTCGGAAAGTTGGCGATAGCCTGAACTTTCTTCTTGTTGGTTTTGATACCCTGACTACTCACAATATACCCCAAGAACTCAATTTCCTGCTGCATAAACTCGCATTTGTCAAGCTGGATGTTCATATGAGCAGAGTCTAGAATTCCAAAAATTCTCTCTAGGTTCTGAAGATGCTCTTTCTCACTTCTGCCGAATATAATTATGTCATCTATGTAGACGTAGCAGCTTTTCCCAATCTCCTCTCTAAGGATGTCGTCTAATGCCCTCTGAAATATTGCTGGAGCGTTCTTGAGGCCAAATGGCAGACGAGTAAACTCAAACTTGCCATTATTAACCGAGAAGGCGGTTTTCTCTATGTCTGATTCTCGTAGTGGGATCTGGTGAAATCCACTTTTTAGATCAATTATCGAGAACCATTTATTTCTCCCCGAATTGGCAAGAACTTCATTTATTTCCGGGATAGGATACTGTAGTAATCGTCATCAATGAATGATATAGAAATGAACAACAGTATGCACATGATCTTATACGAATTATAATAACTTCCAAACATCAGAAAAATGAGGAAGGAAAACGTAAGCTAGAGAGAGAGAGAGACAATATACTTGTACATCTTGTATAATCAAAGACTTTAAAACATCCATTATTCAAAGAAATAATAATAAAACTTGCATTCTTTTACCAACCGCGAACTCGCTCTAAAAGATAAAATAAATGAATTCTAATAAAGTGGCGAGTTCCGCAAACGACCATTGAAAAGTTGTAAATTAACAAGAGATTTCATGCATTGAAAACTTAGAAGATGAATTATTTGAAAAGCTAATTGACCTTGAAAAGCAATCAAACGACGAGGAGGAAACATTCATAAATCATCAATTGCCGTCCTCAATAAAATCGTTAGACAGTAACAACAAGCAATCGCCGCCTCTACCACTTCCTCCATCATCTGCTACCTTCCCGTTTCAATCATAAACCAAACAATTCATCAACACTGAGCCACACAAAAATGCATATAGGTAAAGTGCGATGCAACGAAATGAAACTATATGCAATCATTATTTCTGAAGTGAAAGTGTTTTAACTACTTTATCATTGAAAATTCGTCATGTAGTCAAATAAATCTTAATTGTTCGTATGTTTTGTGTAAACGAGACAGGCAACACGTACTCACTTATTATGTCCATATATTTTAAACTAAATGTATATTTATTTTGCGTTTAAGAAATAGTGACACACGGTTACACAAATTTAAATTACGACGAAAAGAAAACATACAAGAAAAATAGAATTGTTGAATATCTTTTTATAAATTAACGCAACAATGAATTGAGAAGACATCACGAACAAGAAATGGATCAAAATAATGCTCGCGGAGTGTGGTTGAAACGGAAAATTTAAGCGGAACGATATTGTTGGAGCTGGATTAGGTTGGATGAAACGGATCCCGTGAAGATGAAAATGGATAGGAGGGAGTCTGCGATTGATTTTGACGGCGAGCACTTCGGACGCAAATGGGGGAAAAGAAACAAATTATTCGGAGAGTGTAGTGTTTTCACAGTGTGTTGAAGGACTGTAATAAAAAGCATTATAACCGCCACAGCACCTTGAAAAGAAATAAACTTTTTCTAATTTCATTTTTGCGTGATATCGAATTGTGAAGTATTTGTCATTTGACATTTTGAACGGAAGAAAAGCAAACGCCCGCGCATGCAGCGATTAATATGGGATTAGTGAAAGTCAGCGATCACCAAGAACAACGGGTTCATTACAGTGCTCTATTTCGGTGATGTTTGAGAAAAACGGTTGTGTGAATAGCGTTTGCACTATTTTTTCGCCCGAAACGCTTGCAAAGTCCGACGAGATAAGAGGTGTCGCTTGCTTTTGAAGTGAAAGATGCAATGCTGTGTTTTGTGGTGCTCGCCTGTTTTGTGTGCGGAAATTGCGAGACTTCCAAGTGTACGCTCCACTTTTGGCTGTTTTGTTGCCAATTAATGTAGACAAATCATCTCCACGCGCTTTGTGCTTTAATTGCCATACACATTAAGTGAAGTTCGCATGGATGTTGCAACCATTTTTCCTTTCTCACTGGCTACCACGCACCCCATGCTTGCTTTCGCAGCCTTGGGACACTTAATCTTGTGAATACTACACCAAAATTTCGGTTTTGTTCTCATTCAGCAAGGACTTTGGCGTATTTGATGGTCTGCTTGGCAATTCGTTGGTTTGGACTTCATCGCGTAACAACGGCCGGTGCTAAACGAGGAACGCCAGTTGGGATTTGGTACGTGCGCTCAAGTCAAGGACATGACGAATATTACGCTGGGATAAAAAAAATGGACAATAGAATGCGGAAATAGAGGCTAAAAGGAAAGCCGAAAAGGTAAAGTTTTAACTTATTAACTGAGTGAGCAATATTTCGCGCGAAATCCCAGCGTAAAGTGAAAATCGTGGTGCGTGCAGTTTCATGGAGATTCAGAGACCGCCGAAGAATCGTTAATTTCGAAAAAAAATTCAAGCATCGTTGAGAGAGGTGTATGGGGCAGTTGACTAGAAATGAAACATGCAATTTATTGCTATTAGATAATTATCTTTTTTTCACCGAGAGGAAATCTTCTTGATGGACGATCAAAAATCTTAAATAGAAACCATATGACAGACTAAGCAAAATATATAAAACACGAACTATTTAAAGACATTTTTTTTATATTTAAAATTGATTTTGTTATTTAAAATTTCGGGTTTTTCTCTTAATAGCCTAGATAAGTCTCAATTTTTTCACATTGTGATAGGTAAACAAAAAAAAAAGAAAATATATGAATTTTTCGTGAATTTGCATCTGGGGAAAAATTAGGCTTTGATGAGTGGTACCACGTATCGAACCCAATTTTTTTCTTTTTTTTTATCCATTGAATAAAGAATAGAGCTCATGCATGTCGGATTTATAATGAATCGCAGTTACGTGCTAAATCGCATAAATATTTTTGCATGTTCATAACGGAACGCGAATGCGACGATTGTCCAACTCTTAATATCTGTTATCAAGCTTATACTACTTTGAGAATGTATGATACCTGTAAAATAGAGAATAAACGACAAAGCATGAAATGTTAAATGTAAAACGTCGGTCTTTCCTTTCTTCAACTTCTAACCGGGTATAGGACCCGGTACGGTGGCAGGCTTCCACCTCAAAACATGAGCCAGCCGCCGGGTACTCATTAATCCTTCTTTTGTTTCAGGTGACGTCTTGGGTTGAGTGGCCCAAGCAGAGTGCCTCTTTATGGCATAGAGTTATGCAATCAAATTGTATAATTCTATGGCATAAATTGGTCACCGGGGTACTCTCCTTCTGATGGGAAAGTTCATACAATTCAAGTTGTATGAGTTTTCCACTCAGAAGAGGAATACCTGGGCACTTCAACAAGATATCTATGGATTTATTCCGGTTGGGTGGGTTTGAAGGGGCTCCACCACCACCCGTTTGCCCCTCTTTCATTTGTGGGCCATGAACTTCGTCGGGTAATGACGAGGTCACCCAAAGTTCGCCTTTCTTTTCAGGTTCCCCTTGTTCTCATGAAAAGCTCTAATTCCCTCGGTGTAGTTATCTACACTTTTTGCGACTTTGGTCGCCTCTTGATCTGAAATCAAATTCGTGAATGCGAAATATCTTTGTAGTGGGTCCTCGTGCTGGGGAAATGAACCCGCCCCACGACACCGCAATGCTAGCCTGCCAGCGCATTCACGCGTCTCTAGACGAGGGCATTCTCGGCAGATATTGTCATCTTCTTCTGCCGAGGCAGCAGAACATCGCTGCAGTCCTTCACGGACATTTTTGAACATTTCTATTCACTACAATACCTATCCGGAATAGTCACTGAGTTGAGTTTTCGGTAGTCAATTACTAACCGAAACTTCTTTTCACCAGAAGCATCTTCTTTCTTTGGTACTACCCAAACAGGAGAGCTGTATGGGGATCGAGATGGGCTTATTATTCCATTTTTGAGCAACTCGTTGATTTGCTTCCTGACCTCCGCCCTTAGAACCATTGGGTACGGGTATGATCTCGAGTATACAAGATCTCGGGTTGTAGTCCTAATTTCTCCCTTAACTTTGGTGGTAAAAGTCAATTTCTCGTTAGGCTCAGAGAGAAGATTCCGGTGCTTTTTTATTATTTGGTGAAGTTGGTTGGACTGTTCTTAATTTAAATGGGATGTTCTGATGGTAATAATGCTAACATTCTCAGATTTGTGTTGTTTAAGGGGTACAATAATATTAGGGTGGATCAACATGTAATTCTTCTTTGTGTGAATTACTGCGTTAAGGTCTTTCAACGTATCGTTGCCAATTATCCCGTCGAAAGCGACAAGTGTTGGGAGGATGAAGAATTTCAGTTTTTGTATGTTGGCGCCGAAAGGATTAGCAAAGGCATGGTGGGTAATTTTGATACTTCCGCCAACGGAGTTTGCGGAAAAGACCTTTTGATTTGGTATAGCATTTTTTATGTGCCTGGGTTGGATATAGTTCTTATTTAAATCTGTATCGATCAAAAATTTCAATACCTCTCCACTTCTAAGGTTGTGTTCAAAATACGGAAGTGAAGTGGACCTCAGCCTAAAAAATATATGTCATCTAATTCTTCAGTTTGGTCAATGTTAGAATTTTCTATGCCTTCAATATATTCTGTAAGGGTTTCGTCTTGGTTAGAATCTTCAGTAGCTATATTGTCCTCATATTCGTTCATAACATCTAGGGTTTCTTCTGTTTCAGGACAATCTTGAGCTTCCGTATTAAATAGTCTTTGAGCTTTATTGGGTCGATGGACTTGACCAGATTGATATCGTTTAGCGGGGAAACTCTGGTTTCGGGGTCTGTTTGCATAGTTAATGGCCCTTGATTGGATGGATTCATCTACGTCCATAGGTTCTGGTCGTGGTTGTGGTTTCGGAGGTATCGGAGGCGAAGGATGATATGGAAACCGTTGGGGTGGAGAGAAACCGGTTTGCTGATGATTTCGATTAAATGTGGGATGGGAGTTTCGAGGATTATAAAGTAATACCAAATAAAAGTTATTCCTAGGGGCCGGTATTGGTCGTGGTTGCAAGGATGTAAGCATATTCCTTCTTGGTGGAACCGGAGGTGGAGTTTGCCGATGGGCATGTTCTGTAATTTCAAGCACACGTGGAGTGCTTGGAGTAGATCCGCAGGATCTCGTATACTCAACAACTTTGGCAGATCTCCTTGGAGACCTCTAATAAAGGTGTCCAGCGTCTTGGCACGATACGACTGTGTCATTATGTTTAGTGCCTTTTGACCTAATTCCATAGAAGATAATTTGTTGAGTTTGAGGGAGAGATGGAAATACACTTCCTGATAGAAATGGGGAATACTGTTAGGACCCTGGACCAGAGTGGTCATCTGATACTGGAGGGTGCTAAGATCTCCCTTGTCTGCGTAGTGTAACGTGAGACACTTGGAAATCTTCTCCCAATTCAAAGGCGTGTGGTAGGATTCAAGTGCTACGTCCGCTTGACCTACAACTTTATTTCTAATAACCGAGAGGATCCCATAATACCTAGGAGTTCCTTTAAGGTCGTCATATAATCTCAGAATCCTATCAACACTCTTTCGCCATGAACTGAACTCACCTGGCTCGCCAGAGAAGCATCTCAAACTCTTGACACGGTCAGGTATTTTGTCCATTTCGGCGAGGTTAACATTAGGACCAAGGTTAAAAGGAATGTCGATGTCATTATTAATGTCCGAGGCAGGCTTCATAATAGAATCAAACAATTGTCTACCCTGGTTATTGAGTGCCTCAGTTACAAGTCGGGACATAAGATTGGTCAACTCTTGATTATTTGGTTGAATATGTGGACCAGCGGGCGGCGCCGCGGGTGGCAAGGTGTCACCGTCTGACAATGTGAGCATTGCAGGACGAATGAGATTATTCGCGTTTGACATTCTTAATACTTTCGAAGCGAAAAACGGAACACAACAACAACAACAATGCTAGACCACAGCAATGAATTTCGAGGTAAATTAATGCCAGTGATAAATCAGTTTGAATTCTAAAAACACAAAAACCACAAGTCAATCACACCAAGATCTATCAAAAGCAATTACTTCGCAAAATTTCGGAAAATAATCACTTTGTAAATTTTTTCAACAGAGTATCAACGAAAATCACTTCAAGAGGAAAAATCTGAATAGTGACACTGAAAATTGTTTTTTAAAATTTAAACAGCACAGCCAAAACTAATAAATTCACGGTGAAACCCAAATTTAAATAAAATTTTCCTGAAAACAAGATATTTCAAAAATATAGCAAAAATACGAAAGTATGCATAAAGTATTTCCTTTATGCTTCTCCAGAAATTTACACAAATAGGGGCGACGTTAAATATAAGTATGCTTTCAAAATGGAATAAAGTAGTTGAGATAAGTTCACACGAAAATGAAATTTATGAAATTATTTTAACTAGACGAAAATTTCTCGAGCTCTCTTAAATATTCCACTTTTACACTGTTCCACTTTCATAGAATTGATCAGTTAACTCCTAAGGTCATTTAATTTGATTTGTTTCATTAATATAATTCACTTTTGAATTCTAAACAATTTTCCTTTTGAGAGGAAAAAAAATTTCTTAAATTTAACCCTTACAACATGATCTGGAACAGTTTCCAACAGGGTCGGTGCCATCATAAATATCGGTTGGCTGCTTTCTTCCTTTTTGTCTGCTTCCTTATTGCGACTACTCAGGTGCCTGCTCCAATACGTCCGTCACATTTTACTCCTGATATGGGGTAGACAGGAACACGCGCGCGAGTTTAGTTTCGAAAAGATCCTTATTTTTCGGAGCGAAACACTCGAACCAACCGCTTGGTTTTCGCGTGGTGTAAGCGCACGTTTACTTGACTTGGTTTTCGTCAATTTTACAAGACCTTGGATTCGTCACCAGCCTCAGTGACCAAATTAAGAGGATTAAGGCTTGCCCTCCAAGGATATTTCGATACGCGACGGTTATGATGGCCCCACGTTGGGCGCCAGTTAATTAAACAGAGGAAAAGGTTCCTTAAAAAAATAATCTTTATTGCAAGAAAGTTCGTTACAAACTGAAACTTAAGTCTAACAGTTGAATTAGGTAAACTTAATATGCTTACTAGCTAAAATGTGCATTCTCGTGCATTTCCAAGCGTTCCCATGCATTTACCGTGTCAAGTGTTTTATTTTGCTGACAAGACTGTCTGCCGGCTCACTTTTCTATGAGAAAAGGTAAATTGGCGTTAACTTCCACACTCGACAAAAGTGAAACGTCTTGCTTTTAGGTATAATATAAATAATATACATATATATATATATATATATATATATATATATACAATATAGATATTATATATATATATATATATATATATATACATATATATATATGCATAAATGTATAAATATTTGTATGTATTTACATAGAAATATATTGAGACTATTAAGATTGTAAGGATCTTAATGAAAAGAGCTGTAAACAGTAGTTTTCATTCTCAATTTTGACTAGTTGCTATGCTCAGAATACTTTTGAGGCTCTATCACAGTGATAATTAGCTTCTGTTTACTCAAATACGATCTAGTATCATACTGCTGATCTTACCCAAATCACTGTGTTATTATCAATTTGTTAAATATCAATAAAATACACTCACATCTTTAATTCGATTTAAATTACGAAGTTATTATCATGTCATCGAGTCTATATATATATTATCTTATACGACATCCTATGCAATACATTCTCCACTTTTGCCACTTTCCCTCCAACATACTTAACTAGTTATAATAATCAGAATACTCATGAGGCGTGTGTTTACTCAAATGCGAGCTAGTATGCTATATGAAGTTATTATTATCTCATCAATTTTGTTGATATTATCTTATACGATATCCTATGCAAGGTACTCTTCACTTCTGTTACTTTTCCCACAAAATACCTAATTAGTCTTCGTAAACGGATAGTGCTTCCCTTACACTTAAAAATGTCTAGATCATAAGTAAAGAACTTGCACCCCTGATCATTAACCACCCACGAAACATCATCTGCCGTAGCCACTTCAATTGATTGCATATCGCTGGAATCAGTTAGAACACTAACGATGACTACCATCGGACGATTATACATTCGCTTATCATAAGATCATCAAACATCCTCAAACTCTCATCCGCCATCGCCTTTATAATCCATTGTACATCGACGGTATCAGTGCTAGGACAGATGACATATACCCACGATAAATTTGCCCTTGATCACCAACATTTTAAATTGGCGGCATTGTTGCTAGAAGCAAGCACGATGGCCGCTAAACCACCATGCATCCGCCCATGATCCCGAACGCCCCCCAAATTGTCATACGTCGTTGCCATTTCAATACATTTTACATCGGCAGCATCGGTGCTAGGACCAAGGATGGCTATCAGCGTCCTTGGTCCTAGCACCACCATGCATTCTTTCATGTTCATCGACAACCCACCAACCATCATCCGTTGTCACCACTGCAATTGATTCCACATCTGTGGCATCAGTGCTAACACAAAGAATGGCTACGGCCGAACCATCATGATCTCCAACGACCCAAAAACTAGCATCCGGCGTCGTTAATTTAATACATTGCACATGAGTGGTATCAATACTAGGAGCGAGCACAGCTACCGTGGAACGACTATGCATTCAGCCATAATCCCCAACGACCCACCAAACATTATCCGTAGTCACCACATGCGAACATCGCACATTGGTGGCGTCGGTACTAGGACCAAGGACGGCTACCGCCAAGCCATCATGTATTCACCCATGATCTCGAACAATCCACAAACTATCACCCATGGTGACCATTTCAATGTATTGCGCATCAGCAGCATTGGTGCTAAGAGCAAGAATGGCTACCGCTGAATCATCATGCATTCGCCCTTCATTACCCATCAACTTTCATCCGTCGCCGCCACTTCAATGCATTGCACATCGGTGGCATTAGTCGTAGGAGCAAGCACAGCTACGACCAAACCACCGTGCATTCACCCATGGTTCCCAAACACCCATCAACAACCATCCGTCGTCGTAATTTCAATATATTGCAAATCAGCAACATCAATGCTAAGACCAAGCATGGCTACCGCCGAACCATTTTGAATTTGCCCATGATTCCCAACAACCCCCCAAAGAACGTTCATCGTCATTATTTCGATACAATGCACATCAGCGGCATCTATGCTAGGATCAAGCACGGGTACCGCTGAACCACCATGCATTTGTTCATGGTCCCGAATATCCACCAACAAACAGCCGTCGTCGCGACTTCAATAGATTGCATATCGGCGGCACCGATGCTACTACGGAGCACGGGTTCCGTAGTACCATCATCCATTCGCCCATGGTCCCCAAATACCCACCAACAACCATCCATCGTCACCAATTCAATACATTGTATATCGGTATTATGACCAAGAACTAATGCTCATTATCAGACACTGGCCCGCTATCGCCAATCACATTCATTGCAAATCGGCGGAATCAGTTCTTGCACCTTACACCGAAGTGCATCTTGCCCGACCCTTATGCATTCTCTTGTTATCACGATTCATCGCATGGCCACTATCCGCCCCCACTAAACATGCATACTAGGCAACTACCAACCAACCCAACAAAATACCTTATTATTCCCAATAAGGGTTCAGGTGGAATGCGATAATTTAGTCGGAAATTTATTTTGCAGCATGAGGAAACTCCTTCTTAAGACTGATTGTCGCGCGAATGTCGATTTGCTGTCCGCCCAGAGTGTAAACGGTTCTGCTTTTTCGTTACATCTGAAAATTTATACCCCCCAGTAAAGAAGTTTCACTTCAAAAACCATGTGAAAATCTAAAAAGAAGATTTTTACTAGATCGAGCGGCACATGCTTATTTAGCTACGTTCGATAATTAAATCATTCATTCCTATACGCAATATTCAAACTGATATCTCTTTCAGGACTATTTTCAGCAGTTGATCAATTGTATTAGTTATCGCCTCTTCCTGATAATTTCAAAATGTCCAATAGATGGTTAAAAACTTATTGACAGCATAAACTTGGGTTCTGGATGTCTTACATCATCTTCTGGTCTCAACTTTATGACAAAAAGTTTCAGATCCAAGATTTAATATCTTTATGGAGTGGTTTTTCTTTTTTTCAGTCTTAACTATTCATAAAAAAACTTCTTCTAAGTAGCACTATAGCCCCTGTCAGGCTTTCGCTTCCTGCAAATAACGCCTCCAACTGTCTCGGTCCATTGGCCGCGTCCTCCAATTTCGAAATCTGAGCAGCGATGAACTGCCTTCGTCGGTCGAGTCAGACCGGCGTTTCCTCGGTTTACCCACTGGTCTCCTACCTTCAGTTCTACCAACGAATACCTTTTTCGGTATCATGTGTTCATGTGTCCAGCCCATTGCACCTTCCGCAGTCTTACAATGGTTGAGACCTCCGGATCGTCAATAATTTCATATAGCTCATAGTTGTATCGAATTCACTATTGGTCCCCGTCTAGGTTTACTCCGATAATTCGCCTCAGGACCCGTTGCTCAAAGGCGTTCCATGTATTTGTGGATGCTTGGGTTGGGGTCCATGTTTCAAACCCATCGCATAACACAGGTCTTATCATAGATTTGTATACTTGGAGCTTTGTTTTCTTGTGTATGCAGCTGGTTTCGTTATTTTGTCGCTTAAATACACAAATTTGCTCACATTTTCGATACTGTATTCGCCAAGTGTGATATTTTGTGTATTTGAGGTATTTTTTCTCGACTTTGTCGTGAGCTTTATTTTATTTTCATTGAGTTGTAGCCCTACTAGTTTTGCTTCGCAGTCGAGTTTCAGGAAGATTTCTTTGGCAGTTGTTAATGACCGTGATAAAATGTTGATGTCGTCCGCATAGGCTACTACTTGGCTCGACAGGTAGCTTTCTTATGACGTACCTCAGAGCCAAATTAAATAGTAATGGGGCCAGCCCATCTCCCTGCTTTAGTCCGATATTAGTGTCAAACGCATCAGCAAGTTGGTTATTGATACGGACTTGGGAGGTGGTCGACGTCATTGTCATTTTGGTAAGACGGACTAATTTGGCTGGGATATCAAACCAGAGCATTATTTGGTACAGTATATTACGATAAATACTATCGTATACTTGCTTGAGGTCAAATGAAATTCAGTGTACGTATATGTCGAGCTCCCGGCATTTTCCAAGTAACTGCTTGGCTGTGAACAATGGGTCTATTGTCGACCCACCTGCTCTAAAACCGCCTTGATACTCCTCAATAAGACTGTTGGCGTATTATCCGATTTTAGATTTTAGAAAATATTTTCTACACCGTACAAAGTATTGATATGCCTCTATAATTTTCACATTATAACTTGTCACCTTTTTTGTTGATTGGCTCCACTCTTTCGGCATACTCGTATGTTCTTGTTACCAAATATGCTGGATGACTTTGTGAATAGCTTTATGAACACTACTGCCAACATATTTGATGAACTCCACCGGAATCTCATCGATGTCCGGCACTTTATTATTCTTTTTGGCCTTTATGATGGAACAAACTTCATCCAGAGTTGGTGGGGGCCAATGGAAGCTCTTTGCAAACATCTATAGACTCCGATGTTCTGGAGCTGAGCGGAGGATTAAGGAGGTTCTTGAAATATGATGCCCATCTTTCCTTAATCTTGGTTTCATCAGCGATGATATTGCCGATGTCATCACGATAGAGCGTGGTTTTGGGCTGATAACCACGTTTCAGGCTTTTCGCTACTTTGTATGCTTGTCTTGTGTTGTAGCTCGTTAGACTTACATCAATAATAAATTGGTCGTCATAGTATTTTCTTTTCTTAATTCTAATTATCTTATTTGCTTCCCTTCCAAGAATTTCATTGTTTTCTATCTTCGTCCTTGTTTTCCTACCAACGTTTTTTTTTGTACGCCTGATTCTTTTTGTCTAACGCATTCTGGCACTCATTATCGAAGCAATCATTTCTCTTGCACCGGGCTTGATGTCCAATCGCCCGTTCTGCCACGGTCTTAATAGCTGCTTTCACTACCATCCAGAGCTCGCTGTATGTCTTTAACGATGCGTCTGATAAGATGAGAGCCATCTGGTTGTTGAGAGTTTCCGTGAAATTTTTGGCCACAGGCGCCTTTTGGAGCCTTTCGATGTCAAATTTTTGTAGCGGGCTCGTCTTCGCCGAATATGCCTTTGCCATACGACATCGATAGGTTAATTTGTTCAAGTAATGATCTAAGTTACAATTGGCTCCTCGGTATGTACGGACGTCAAGTATGCTGGAGGCCCCACGTTGTTGGATCAGAACATGATCGATCTGATTTTGTGTGTTGCCATCGGGTAATACCCAGGCCATTTTATGAATGCGTCGATGTAGGAAGCAAGTCAAACGTATGATTGCCGTCGTTCCCCGATAGCTCATTGCCAATCTTAGCGTTGAAATCACCCAGAATAATTTTTGTCGTTTGTAAGCAATGATTCGACTAGTCTTTCCAGGTGATTGTAGAATGTTTCCTTCGGTTCTTCGTCCTATTCTTCCGCCGGGGCGCGAATATTTATCAGCCAGATATTGAAGAATTTCGCTTTTATACGGATCGCACATAACCGTTCGCTTATTGCCTTGAAATTGATAACGGGGTATTTGAACTCCCTATCAACGATAAAGGCCATTCCGAATTCTCGTTTTCCAGTAGGCTTTCCACTTTTGAATATTGTCAAGTTCGTTTTCTGGATTGCCAGAATTTTTAATTTATATTGATTGGCCTGTTGTAAAAAGTCTTTAACAGCGTCATGGTAATTGAGTGGTAGAATATATGGTAGGTAATATAATTGAAGCCTGAGATTAACTTTATAGCTTAAGCTGCGTTAATTTAAATTCAATTTTATGCTTAGTGTTTAATCAATTAGGCAAAACGTTTGTTACCATATTTCTAGTTTTTCGTTGGTGATTCTGGCTGAGACAGTTTAAAGCAAATTTTATTAAAATATACGCGCATTTATTGAACCATACCATAATGACAATGGGCTACGATGAAAAACAGAATAAATCAACACGATAAAGTGATATGCTTTGTGGTGATAATTCATTCACTCTTCTTACACTGATAATATAAACACGATAATTCTGATACTATAAATAAAATAATTCTGATGTATTGTTGATACGTTAATATCTATCCCCCATTGAATAATTCGTTCAACCTCTTCTAGGGAATGCGGTAGGCTATGACGTCTAGCTAAGGATATCTTGCGGGCCGCGATGTCACTTACAGGAACGACAACGGAGGTAGACAACAAGTATGGCCAATCTGAGAATGCCCAGATAGCCGATGGTGTATTAGTGAATGGCTGCGTGTTCACTTGGCTAGTGCACGTGAGATCCTGTGTTTGTAACTGTTTGCGCAGCTCCTTGATCTCTGACGCATGCACCGTAAAGTGTGTGGAAGTGTTTAAAGAGTCAACGAAGTTCGGTCCGGCACTGTCGAAACCATGGCGACCCTTCTCTGCACCGTCGTTGCTTGGCCCTCGTACATAAGATGCCTTTGATTGGTTGCAGCATTGGACTTGAGAGTGCATTGGATGATTTGGCCAGCTCCTACCCGATTGCTGTGAAACATTTCCGGGCCATCTGTTCGGTTTTTCTGAGAATATTCAGCGTTGAGTCACTGATGGAAGTTTGGTTTTACAACAGCGAATGTAATTTATCAAGACGTCCTTCCATTATTTATTTGTTTGGGCCATTTGAAGGGCGTAGTTATCATCAAACTCGCCAAATAATGATCGTGCAAGGCCAGCCACTGCATTGATAGCGTTTCTCTTGGATCTGATTCTCAAGATTTGGTTGAAGTTAGAGAATTCCTTGTCAAAATGCCGGAAATGATCTAGAATATGCAGGCATTTGATCTGCAAGGTGCCTCCTTCGCACAGCTACTGGAGCAGGCTCGTTTCGTCCTGTATGACAGCTGATTCCCACCATTACGGCTTCAAGTCGTGGTAGACTAGTAGCCTCCATTCACTCAAAGACAAGTATGCTTAGCCTAACGATTGGGAATATAGACCACGATGTGGGTAGTTGATGAACCTTGTGTTGGGAAGGTGTTCACCATGAGAACTAGTACGCATGCCAAGAGAAGAGCCACGATTGACGTTTCGGCTCTTATCGGTTGCTGCTTCGTTGCTGGGTTGCTGTTATTGTTATCCCGGGCTTGATCTTCTTTCGATGGTAAAACGCTTGCTTGTAATGGCCCTTCGTTAGCTTGTGGATCTTCTCCAGATGGACGGCTTTGGTGGCAAAGCAGCATAATATGGCAATATACCCTTTTTGAGGTGGGGTACCTCTAACTCGGCAGTGGAGCATCATTGGCCCACAGAAATCGACTCCAGAACTTATGAATAGTCGGGTTGGAAGAATACGTGCACTTGGCAGGTTTTCCATGATTTATGAAACAGCTTGGGCTTGACTTGGATGCACCCCATGCACCGCCGAACGATAGATCTCGGAATTTTTTTCTTTTGGCCAGAAACGTTGTCTTGTAGTAGCGAGCAATGCCTGTGTGCCGAGATAGCAGTTGTCATAGTGGATGTCCATCATCAGCAGTTTAGTAAATGGATGTTTGAATGCTAATAGCACGTGGTGCTTGGCGATAAATGAGATCTTGGTAGCTTTCATCCTGCCACCGACACGGATGATGCCCTCAGGATCCAGAAACGGTGCTAGTCCCCCCAGCGGACTATGCTTGGACACTTGCTTCCATGACCTTACATCCAGAATTTCATTGTTAAAGGTGTCAGATTGTACACACATTAAGATGATTTCCAGGGCTATGAACAACTCGTCACTTGTGAGTGCTTGATTGCCATTGGTTTGAGATGACAGACAAAATGCTACATGTAGGCCACTATGTGCCTCTTAAAGGAGTTCCCGTATTGGATCTCCTAAACAAAACGAACTTCAAGAACCTTTATCGCCACCGTCGCCACCTTAGTCCGCTTCTTCTCTACGTCACAGGGCCCCCTACTCCGATAATCGTGAGGCCAAAACGATTCCACCTTGCATAAAAATGGTTGCTCTTGCAACCACATGCGACAGCTGTTCAGTTCAGTTAGCGCTATACAACGCGACAAGATGTCGGCTGGGTTGTCCTCAGAAGCAACGTGTCGCCATTGGTCTGGCCTGTTTGTATGGCCTAGACTCAATTCGCCACAAAAGTATTGTACGAGGACGCTGTAGAGTTGACCCAAGCCAAGAGGATCTTGGTATCAGTCCAGAAGACAAGGAAAACTTCCGTCAGGTTGAACGCAACTTTGGGTTGCCTTGTGTGTTCCGCTCCTAACTACGCAGCACACAACTTTAGGCGTGGAACAATAATCTTCTTGATTGGAGCCATTCTTGATTTTGCGTACAACAGCTTGACTATGATTTGGCCACTCCTCAGAGTTGATCATACGTGTACTGCAGCACTATATGCTTTCTTGCCTGCAATAACGTGTCGAGAAAATCGGGCCTGCTGCAATGACGACAGGTTACTGCGGAAATCGGACCATTGAGTGAAAATTCCTGCTGGTAGTGCTGTACCCCAGTACCATTCCAGTCAACATGGCTCCTACAGAAATAGCTTGGTAGCTACGATAACAGGAGCCAGAATGCCCAATGGGTCAAACATCCTGGCTATATCAGGCGCGACCATCCGCTTGGAGAACTTCGCCTTAGTCGGCTCTAGGTTGATCTGAATCTAAAGTTCGTCGATAGATTACTGAAATCCAGCTGGACCTGTTGGTCCTCAAGTTTGATCTGCTTCAACAATTGAGGATGGTTGGCAAACCATTTGCGTTAATGCATGCCTAGGCTCGAGAGTAAGGTGCGTAGCTCCATCTGTCTCCGAAGTGCCTTCTCCAAACTGTCTGCTCCTGTTATGAGGTCGTCAATATAACAATCCTTCTGCAACGCGCTGTTGTCCTTGGGCAGCCATGTGCCCGTTGGCAAAAATGGTAGCGAGCGTTCGAGAGGGCAGAAAGGTTGCTCATCTAGCATAAGGTGACCTAGTGAAATTAGCTGCTCAGTTCAAAAAAATTATCGTTTTTATTGATAATAATAAATTGTGTACTGAAAATCGATTATATTAAGAAAAAAAAATCAATATAATAAACTAGAAAAAGTACTTGTAATATTGGACAGCTGGGACAAAGGAGTACCGACACAAACACCATTGATCCATGCAGAGTCAAAGGCTTTTTTCACATCAATCAGGCAAGGCATTCGCCCATGATCCCCAAATACCCACCAACGATCATCCATCGTCACCACTTTAATACATTGCACAGCGGTGCTAGGACCAAAGACTAATGTGTATTCACCGACAACCACCCACTATCGCTAACCGCATTCATTTCAATTCGGCGGAATCAGTTCTAGCCCCTAGCAACGAAGTGAACTTACTCAACTCGCATGCATTCTCTTCTCATCATAATCCATCGCATGGCCAATATCCGCCGCCACCAAACATGCATACTAGGCAACCATCACTGCCAGTTTCCTTACAAGCTGCTTTACTATGCTCAATAACTATTCGGGTGGAATGTGATAATTTCACTTCAAAATTCCAGGTTATAGCTCAGTGAAATGCATGGTGATTGATTTTTACATTTTATGCCTTTGAGGGGAGTTGGATGTTACCAACATTATATGCACAAGATTCTGTTCTATTCGCAAATTTCTTGTCGTACACATGGAAGCATTTTCAAAGGCTTTTCATTTAAAAATCTTCTATTAGGAATATATACGAGTACGTGAAGGTACTCCCAAATGTATGCCACTATGTTGCTTATCTATTGCACGTAATTCAAATAAAGCTTAATAAAGCAATGCGGTGAAATGGTTAAATAGGGAAGTTTTATGCAAACAAAATCGTTAAATATGGAACTAATGACTGTCGTTCTCACTTCCTAAATCTTATCCTAATTGACTCCTTGTACATGCGAAGCTCTCAAAAATCGAAGCAACATGATTTTGTTTAGGTCATTTGTTTTAATTTTGTACTTTGAGTACTTAAGCAACATTCAATGTTACGTTTAACCGTTCCTTTTGGAAACGCATTTTCTATTATATTCATTTGTCTCTATGACCGCCGATTGTTGAGGTTATGATAAAGATAGAAATGCGGATGTATAATTTCTGCTAATATGCATAATTTTAGTTGCCTTAACATTTTACTTTCGTGCCAGGGGGAAACAGAGGAACGACTGGTCTGACTCGGTCGCTGGAGACAGTTTGCGTTGTTCGGATTTCGGAATTGGAGGACGCGGTCAATGAACCAAGACAGTTGTAGACGCTATTTGCAAGAAGTAAACGCTCGGTAGGGGTTGTAGTACTACGGAGAAGAAGAAAAAGTACTTAATGTACGTCCGTAAACGTCTAAATTGAGACAAACATTAGAAAACCTTCGTATTCACCAACTACTTGCCACCCTGGGAGACGACGCAGCAACGATCAGCAGCAACATTGAACTCGCGTCGGTACAGTATTTCCTCCTAAGTGACACCAACATGCCACATTTCGCAAAAACCTGGGAGCAAAAAATATACACGCGCTTCTTGATCAGCGGGTAAATTTTCGTGCCAGCGGGCGGAGGATTCACTGGCGCAAGACACTGCTTCAATGCTGGATGAAATACATTTTGACGGCGATGTTGTCATGGTGGTCGCTCGCGTATACCCTTTCGGCAGAAATCAAACCAGGTACTTTCGATGCTGCGTAAATCAGCGTTTGATAAACGGCTCCAGGTGCGTTAGCGACTTCGGGTGCGTTAGTGACTCTAGGTATGCCAGTGGCTTCAGGTTCGTTAGCGGTTGAACGCAAGTCCGCTTCGAACTCCATGAACGCTGTCATGAGTCGCCCCGTCGAGACGTTGATCTGGCGACCATTTACCTTGATCTTATACAAGACGTCCAACAGCCGCTGGAGAATGTGATGAGGTTTTGAATAAGGTGACGACATCGGCTACTGGACTGTTTATATGTTCAAAAAACCATGCGTGCACGTATTAAGTTTTTATTAAAAAAAATCATCGTTGATCGCGGTAGGACGCTCATGCAGGCTGATCGTTGAACCACTGGGCCATAAACCCATACTTCTTTATAGTAACTCCTCACATGATGCATTTATATCTGCCCTGTAGCAAGTGTGCAGCCCTAATAAGACGGCAAAAAGAATGTTCAGAGAGGAAGGACTCCCTTAGTGATACATAATCGGGGCATTTAATGTACGGTGCCAATGCTCAGCGATCCCGTTTGACGCAGGATGGTTCGGTGATATTCTATTTTTAGAGCTTCCGATAAAAGCGGCGAGAGATCTGAACCATGACAATTCAAACAGGGTGCCCTGATTTGTTGTGCTGACGCGGGGTGCACCGAAATGGGCGTCCTAGTTATTAAACAAAGTTCTTTCCACGGTATCCTGTGACTGATCAGCAATGGAAAACGCTTCCAGCCGCCTCGAATAACAATCCATCACTACAAAGAGATGAGCGTTCTCACGATGCTCAGATGAGTATCCTGGAAGCAACCGTTGGACTATGGTCACACCGCACAAGTATGCAAAAGACCCAATAGGAGTTCCCTATGTTACAAATGCGGTAATATGGGACATAAAAGAAAAGAGTGTACGAAGGTGGCACACTGTATTCTTTGCAATGATGCTGACCCAAGATATGATTTTGGACACGTCTTGGGATCAGGAAAATGCCGGGTTTTTCAGGAAGCCCTAGCCAAGGCAAAATCAGAACTTAAATGACCCGCATCCGCAACTAAACCTACACCGCAGGTCAACCGCAAAAAATCTGCTTGAGCAATTTGCGAGGGACATAAAAGCCGACTTTTTGCTGCTGAGTAAGCAACATCATGATAAAAGTTCTGCATCATGGTATCCTGATGAAACTGGTACCGCTGCCATTTGAGCTGTGGACGAGGGGATGGTTTTGTGTAGCATTCACCTCCCTACTACAAAAAAAAGTGACAAGAATCGATATGTTCGTATTGAAACTTCTTCTAAATCAAATCGCAAGATCTGTAACTGTGAGTGGTAACTCCTGGATTTCACAGGCGTTCCACCCTACAGTAGAGTATATTGTGACTTGCCTCACTACTGGCTTCGTTCCTCCAGAAGGATTCATGTATTTGGATATGAATTGATATGTCTTTGATTCTGATGGCGTCCGAATTATATATCACATATATAGATGGATAAAATATCCTCCAAATTTCAGTTCACGAGACCAACAATTCCAATGGAGATACTCATTTGCTAGATTCGTTGAGGCTGGACGAGCTGAGACGGAGCAGCCTAGGTATTGGTGGCGGAATGACAATGTCTAAATTATTCGTGTTTTTTCTGCTTTCGTGTTTTTTGTTATAGTTTTTTTTGAGTGACAGTTCATTATTGCTTTATTCAGTGTTATTTGTTTGTCGTAAAATTTAGGGATAGGTTTCAATATTCAGGATAAGTATGTTATGTTTATTGTGTCAAGAGGGAAACGGAATGAGCGAGGAAAACGAAATAAATAAATTAAAGACCGTTACTAAGGATAACTTTATTTATTGATGGTCACGGATAATGCGTCTGGCTCTATCGGCGGTTCGTACACGACTCCCAGTCAAACCATCCCTATCTCCCTCTTCCTCATTGGTTGACAGCTCGGCCAGTCCTGACATTGAGCTCGTCCCGGGCTCACCTTCGTCCCCATTGTAATCGTCGTCTTCCAATTCGGGATGAAGTTGGCACCACGGTTTTAGTTTATCGCTCGTAAAGATAGATGAAAATAATCGCTTGGAGCGATCTTCATGTGGTAGTACTTCAACCAGATATCTATCGTAGCGCAGAGCCTTCTTGATGCGGTATGGTCATGATATCGAGGTTCTAGCTTTCTGGACTCTCCTGTTGAAGCTAACGCATTTTCGACCAGGACTAACTCCCCAGTTTGATAGTTTCGAGGATGACGATGACGCTCATTGAAACGGGCTTTCCAACGGCTACGCTCGGCTAAGATATTACTGGCCGCTTCCTTTCGTTTTTGACTCGTTGATAATATATCGTTTGCTCCTCAAATGATGATTCGTCGTGGAGAGCCAACAGTAAGTAGTTGTGTATGATGTCCCTCAACGGAAAGTCGAAGACTATCTCGTTTGGGCTGAATTTTGTAGTCGAGCTTTTCATAGTCTTGAAACTCCATTGCATCTCTCTCATTAATTGATCCCATTTGTGGCGGTCGCTGGTTGATGTGCGAAGAAAGGTGAGGATGTTACGGTTGACCCTCTCGACTTGGCCATTAGCCCGCGGAGTGCGAACCGCAGTTTTCACATGCTCGATTTGATTGTCCCGGCAGTAACTTTCAAAATCCCTTGATGTGAATGCGGTTCCACGATCAGTGACGAGGCGTTTCGGCAAACCGAAGTATGACGTCATCTCGTACTGGTCTAGTCTTGGTGGTTCGAACGGCCTTGAGAATTGCGTATTTGGTGAATGGATCTGAGGCGGCGATGGTGTGCGTGTTACCCTTTGTGCTGCGCGGAAATGGTCCGAGATGATCCAAATGGAGGACACGGAATGGTATCGGCTCAACATCGTATATGTGTAGCTGTCCTTCCGGTTTTCCGGTGATAGTTATATTGAAGCAGCATTGAAGGCACGAACTGATGTAAGCCTTCACACGGTCGCGCATGCGGGAAAACCAAAAGTTTTGCTGTATTCGTTGAATGGTTTTTTCCAATCCGAAATGACCCATGTCATCGTGGTATAGTTTGATGATTCTCTATCGGATTGCAGGTGGCACAACGAATATTGCTCGACCGTTCACAACCCGATATAAACGTCCTTGTTTAATCTTATATTCGCTTTTTTATTGTTTTGACTGCGATGAGAGCTGCACACCTTGAAGTATCTCGACGATTCTAACTATTTCGGGATCACCAGCTTGCATTGCTGCGACCCTATCTTCCGTTTTCGCTTCGATCACGAATATATTGTTAGCGACAACGGGAACATCTCTGGGTTTTCCGGTAGGTGACCGGCTCAGGGCATCAACGTGAGGCATCGCGTTTCCTGCTCGGTGAACAATTTCATGATCATATTCTTGTAGCTTTAAGAACCATCTTGCTACACGAGGGATTAACGGCTTTGATGATTTCATGTTGCTTATGGCGGAACAGTCTGTTACTATGCGGAATTGTTTCCCCAACAAGTACATTCGGAATAATTCGAGTGCTTCTACGATAGCGAGGACCTCCAGCTCGTAACTGTGAAATTTTTGCTCGGCCTCGCTGCATGTTCGGCTGTAGAAAAATACTGGTTTCCAAACTCCTGCTTCCTTTTCCTGCATAAGTATGCCAGCGAGTCCCTTTGAGCTTGCGTCCGTATGCAGTTCGTGGCTCTTCGTTGGATCGTATAAAACAAGAACTGGCTCATTGCATAACACTCGTTTCAAATGTTGAAATGCCCCTTCGTGTTCATTGTTCCACGAAAAGTTCGGTTTTCTTTCGTCTTGAGCAAGTTGGTTACCGTGCGGGCGATCATTGCATAGTCTTTGACGAACTTGCGGAAGAATCCGGTTAATCTGAGGAATCGTCTGACTTCGGTTATGGATATAGGAGCAGGGAATGAACTGATGGCTAACGTTTTTTCCATTCCGGGTTTCAATAGATCACCAGCGATTCGATGACCAAGAAATGATGTCTCCTTATCGAGAAATACACATTTGGATAATCGTAGTGTCATTCCGGCCTCTTGAAGTAGCTCGACGAAAGATCAGAGACGTTGGAGATCTTCCTCTGCCGTGCGACTCGGAATGACGACTTCATCGACATACGGCACGGCTTCGCCTGGCTTCATCCTTTTAATTATCTGTGACATAGCCTTTTGGAATACGGATGGCGCGTTCACGAGACCAAATGGCATAGAATTAAACGTATATAAGCCCTCGTGCGTGATAAATGCTGTGTACTTCTTGGAAGACTCCTCGAGAGGTATTTGATAGTAGCCTGCCATTAAATCCAATGTAGTGTAAAATTGATTGCCCGATATGAATGCCAGTTGCTCATCCACAGAATGCATTGGGAAAGGCTGTTTAACGGTGATCGCATTGAGTGCTCTGTAGTCGACGCAAGGCCGGTCCTTTCCATTCGACTTTTTCACCAGAACGATGGGTGATGAATATTCAGAGCAGCTCGGTCAAATGATTTCGTGTTGAAGAAGTTCGCTTGTAATTTGACTGACGACCTCACGTTTAGCGAACGGAATTTTGTACGGTTTTTGGTTGATCTTGGTGTCGACATTAACTTCGATTTTCATTTGCGTATTTTTGCATCTTCCCAACTCCGATACATCGGTGGCGAAACATCCGGAAAATTCATCAATCAGTCTGTACAGGCTCCTTCGTTCGTTGTCGGTTATTTCCGTTCCGATACGAATCTTATCAGGATTAATCTTTTCCAATAGACACATTCCGGATCTCATCACCAGCTGATTATTTGCAGCGCATAGTACATCTCGTCCGAGAAGCACGGAAGATGGGATGAGGGCATCATCGACGACGATGAGTTTGTGTGTGCACTCGTCTACGGTGACTTCGGCAACGATGTGTTGATTGCTCTCAGTTTCCCCACCTGCAAAGCCTTTCAAAACTATTGTGTCTACGTTGATTATATGGCACAAATCACTACCGGTATTCATTCGTACGAGTGACCGATCACTGCCTGGATCGACAAACGCATCCGTATATTTTCTGTCCAAGCGAATTTGTTTGTGGCAAACGGACGATTTGTCGTCTGAGATTCGACGGACGTTCGCTTGTTTTTGTTTCTCGGGGCACTGGTTGGTTGAGTGTGTCGTGCGAGAGCATGTAGCGCATCGTTCTCTACGTTGCGGCTGTGTGCAGTTGATTGAAACATGTCCGCTTCCCCAACAGTTGTAGTACACTATCTCCTTCCGATGATTCACGCGATTACCATGCTTGTGTACACTTCCCGGCTTATTCGTCATCATTACATTGGTGTCGGTGACGCTCTTTCGATCATTTCGCTTATTCGGAACACTCTCGCGTCGTTCTGGCGGTTGCTGTTGCGCATTAGAAACAAACCTTCGTATGGCTGCGAGAAGTTCTGCGGTGGTTGCGAAGTCTACGCATGCAATTGAATTCTGCAGAGCGGTGTGTCGAACATTCGTGCGTATGTATCGTATAGTGGTCTTCTCACTAACATTTCCACGACGGGCGATTGCACACATACGATAAAAGAAGTTTTCGAAAGATTCTCCGGGGTTTCTTCCACTTGCGATTAATTTCGCATGTATTGTGGTTTCGTCGATGTCGTTTGGAAAATCTCTCTCCAGATCCACTGCCAGAGATCTCCACGATGTGTGTGGTTGTGGATGGCTATCAAACCACACTCTAGCCGTATTTTTTTAGTTTCGCGGGAACAGCGAGAAGTATCATATCATCCTCCCAGCCGAAAGTGCTTTGTAGCATGTTGATACGCGTTGTGAATTGATTCGACGTGAGCGACAATTCAGACAATGGATCGAACTCCGGCAACATTTCACTCGCTTCACGGATCGTTAGTGTACGTCCGACAATGCGTGATGGTGTGGGTACTCTATTTGTAGGAGAGGGAGAGAATGCCGGTGCGGCTCCTGGTGGCACAATGATATTTGATGCGGCGGCGGTGCCGACAGCTGAGTCCGTTGATGACGATGTCGGGTTCGTATTCGATACCATTATGATATTCGATGGGTATGGCGGTGGTGTGATCGGCAGATCGACGGTTCGGCTATTATTGGCATGCATGTTGGCAGTAGTCGGTTGTTCGGTAGTGTGTTCACGGTATCGGGCGGCTGGTTCGATTGTGTGCGAACCTCTGCAAGGTCTTTTAATAATGCCGTAATGGCGGCGATATCACTTTTTAATTCGTTAAATTCCTTACGCGACACTGGGGGCACTGATTCGGTTGGGATTTCTTCTAATTCTATTTCTTCGGAACCCAACTCTTCACACACGCGATTAACCAGTTCGGACTTTGTTCCCCCGATCGATCGATCTCACGATTGCAACAAGGCGCGTAGCTGCTTTACGGTAAGCGAGTCTATTTGAACGGTAGGCATTTTTGGATAATCCCACTTCTGAAGTTGTCAAGAGGGAAACGGAATGAGCGAGGAAAACGAAATAAATAAATTAAAGACCGTTACTAAGGATAACTTTATTTATTGATGGTCACGGATAATGCGTCTGGTTCTATCGGCGGTTCGTACACGACTCCCAGTCAAACCATCCCTATCTCCCCCTTCCTCATTGGTTGACAATTGTATTATGTTATGTTTAGAGATAAGGTTTAACACTTATGTTAGGAATATTGTGTTGGCATTGGATTAGTAAAAGATAAAAATTTTCATTGAAATTGATTAGATTTAGTTTATAACATATTAGGTGTAGGATAAAAGTTCACTGTTGTGTTGAAATTGTAAATAATTATTGAAAAGTGCTGGTTGGTTTTTCTCCCATTTCCGATTGCATCAAATGATATATACCTAATAATTTTTGTTAAATTGAATTCGACATTATTTTTTGCTTTATTAAATATTTTGATTAATACTGTATAAATTTAAAGAGCCACTTGGGCCATTAAGTTTTAGTATTTTCATTGTTTCGAATTTGCTTTATATTCTTTGAACATTTATAACGACTTGTATTGAATAAAGCGCTTTTGACTTATACTTTGAGGGTAGATTTTTTTATTTACATCAAATAAAGAGACTATGTGTGCGGATACAAACATTGGATCAGACATCCATACAACCTAAAGAAAAAATATGTGGGTGCAATTTCAAAAGATTGAAATAAGTTCATGTTGATAGACAAACATAATTGTATTATTGTAAATGATACTGTGTAAGAGCTTGTTTTATTCTACGAGTATATTAGGGTTAACCGTGATTAAAAGCTTTCCTTATTATGATTGTGAAAATAAAAGCCTTACATTTTACCCTATTATGTAGCATTTATATAAACTTATCACATGAACAGAGCTTCCTTTCAAGATTGTTGCTGAGATACAGTAAATAAAAATCAACGCAAATATGTTTTCACTCACCAAGGCTTCCTGTGAAATAAACACTAGTCAAAAATATTTTCCTCATACGAACATGTTTTTCATTAAGCCCCACAGAAAGGTTTTTCTTGTATCTACATCATGCTTACAAATCCAAAAAGTATGTAGTTAATCGAAAACGTAATGGTATTATGGCCTGTATCCTCACAAATCACTTAATTTCAAGCAATTTCCTTTTTCATTTATTTTTGGATACAAAGATTTACCTGCTTTTCTCTCTCTACCAAATTTTCTTACAACAAAGTCATGTTAAGACGTATATACTGTCGTATGACACTTTCTCTTCTATCCTTGACTTTGGAGACGTATGAAATTAATTTCGATGTAATGAATGCATTGGAGCGTTCAGAGAGTATTTAATTGAAACCTGTGAAATCTCGTAGGCAAGATGAATGGATTGGGATAATGAGATTTATTTGTAGGTAAATGTCTGTGCGAGTATATGTGTCACTTAATACATTTTGTTTATACTCACCGGGTGATAACAGGAATATGGAGAATATAATTAGACTAAAAACAGCAGCTATAACTAGTAGTGCGATAAAAATTCCCCTCCAATTTCTACGTTCTGGAGATAAAGCGACGAGTTCCTGTAAAAAAAGACAGAAAGAGGAGAGTTTTAAGTATTTAATAAAATACAATAAATTTGAATAAAGAAAAGCACAAGTAAACTAAATATTTCGAAAATAATAAATGTAAATTCGAACTTTAAGTTGTTAAGCTTTTACATTAATTAGTACTTTTAATGACACATATTAGGCAGAGAATATGTAAATGTAACATTGCGAGGTAAAAATCGGTCAGTTAACGCCTTTCGAATACAGGAACCACTGAAATATGGTTATGTTCCGAAATTCTGGACCGTTTTTAAGTTTAAATTTAGCTGATGTCTTCGAGGGAATTACGTGTAATAATTACTAAATGTTGTTTATGAAGAGTCCACGTCAAGCGTCTCTTAAGTATCCATTCAGTTGACAATATCTTGGGAAAGTCCAAATAAATGCCAGCACCAAAATGAGGATTTCCGTCAAGTAATTACGATAGATTAAAATTTTTTCACTTGTTATACGATACCACCGTAACCCAAAACTTACACTTGACACGTATTTAATTCCTTCGTCCTTTGAAATGTGCATGTTAATTTCACTAATTGTTTTCCACCTTCGCGAGACAATTTCTCTCTACAACGGCCAATATCCGACTGGTGGACAAAAAGTGGTCACTTTCTTTTAAAACTCTTTTCGCTCACGGTCATTTATGTTCTGAAAGGAATTATCAAGGAGAATTGATCTAGACTATCGTCAAATTGGCCATTTGTTGCAACAATTCGTTGGACTTAAATCAATAGCTAAAACAGACAACACAATAGATCTCCATAAGTGCTAGCACAAATTGAATAGAAAAACGTTCGGTTTATAAAATATTTACAGATGGTAAATTTCTAAAATTCATCTATTATGCTGAAGAATCTTATTTCATTGTTGTATCCTTAGTCATTCGTGAAAGCCTACTTTTCCGATGGACAGAAATACATATCTTGCGGCTAGACTTCGATTTTCACACAAAAGAGTAATTGGATGGGGAGGGTTCTCGGGGTAGACGTTAACGAGGTGAGATTGGAGTGGCAGGAGAATGCCATTGGCTATGCGAGGATTGATTGGAAATCAAAGGCAAAGTAGCAAGTGGTCCATGCTTTGTTTCAAGAGTACATAAAGATAGGACATTTATACGCGATTTCATGGTGAATGAGTTAAAATGGAAAGGAGGACATTCTTGTGTAAGGCTGCTAATTTAAAAAGGGTTATCTTAGCAGTCTTTTCGATAATTTAAAGCAATTTCCCAAAATAATAAGAGAAACAAATTTTCTTTTGTTGATATAATATATTAAATCAAGTATTATTTAAAACCGTGAACAATAGTAAGATGAGTGGAAACAAGTTGAGTTGGCAGGAGAGTGCTCCTATCTAACTAGGGTTCGAAACAAATTTTCTGATGGCGTCAATCGATGACAAATTATGATGATCAATTATTCATCATACAATAGTACTTGTATAAGAATTCGTTCAAATTTATCCAAATTATGCAGAGTTTCCTTCATAAGCACATAATAGACGCCATTTTGTTCCGGTATAAGTAATTTTTCTTCGTGCTCGGATAATTGAATATACATTCGAATTAAAAACCATGTACCTATCTGCCGATCCCCCCGGAAAAAGAGCCCCAGCTGGTTTCCGCTGAAGTCTCAGACGCTCTCTATTTGAAGGACCAGGCGCGCAAAAAACTTCATTATTCCAAATCTAACACTGACCTCACCAACTACCGACTACTTCGGTAAGAAGCCAAAAAAGTGGTTAAGAACGCAATGCGATCTTATAATTATATGATTGAAACATCATTGCAATCTAATAGTCCTAAGTCCTTTGGACATACATACATTCTCTGAAAACAACATCCCATATTCCTAATATCTTCTCATGGCGTAATTGCCAAGCTTCTGATGGGCAAGCTATCTGTGACCTTTTCGCTCAATTTTTTTCCTCCATATTTAAGGTTTCGAACCCCACTATGTACTCATCGTGTCCTTCTCCTTCCCATATTATGAATCCTATCGTGACCTCTTCATCAGAAATTGAAAATGTACTGCTTACCTTTGACATTAATGGTGGTACGGGTCCTGATGGAATACCAAATCTGTTCGTTAAGTCATTATCTTGTTCATTATCTACCCCACTATCAATTATTTTCAATATTAGCCTTTCTTCCTCCTGCTTCCCTGACGTCTGGAAGCATGCTAACATCTTTCCGATCCATAAGTCCGGAGATCGAAGTAAAATCTCTAACTTTGCTGTCTTGTTTTGGCAAGCTCCTTTTGAAAATTGTGCATAACAGAATGTACGATGATATCAGTATCCTGTTTGCAAATGAACAGCATGGCTTCATTAAAGGTCGTTCGACAGTAACTAATTTGTTAGAAGTTACGAATACCATCTCTCTTGCTTTCGACAAGGTCAACAAGTCGATGTCATATACACCGATTTTGCTAAAGCCTTTGACAGTGTTGATCATGGCCTTTTGGCTAATAAACTCCGATCTTTCCGCGTTTCCGACTCTGTCCTCTCTTGGATCTTATCCTTCTTATTCCATCGCTCCTGCACCGTTACATGGAATAATTTTTTTTTCGTCGGGCTCATTTAGCCCAAAATCTGGTGTTCCTCAAGGATCAATTTTAGGCCCTTTGCTATTCAACATTTTCATCAATGATCTTCTCCTATGCATGTCCTCTAATTGTCTTCTTTACGCTGATGATTTAAAAATTTATCGCCCCATTAACTCCAGCAACGATGCTTCTACCTTCAAAATGATCTTGACAATCTCCGAACTTGGTGTCAAGGTAATTTACTTCCTCTTAACATTTCTAAATGTTGTCACATGAGATTCACCAACAAAATTCATCCAGTTTTATGTGAATACCAGATTGATGGATCGGTGCTCGCACTTGTGGAAAAATTTAAAGATTTGGGAGTAGTATTTGACCCAGGTTTGAAATTTAACATCCATGTTTCATCCATAACCACAAGACCTTCATGTGTCGCTGGTTTTATTTTACGATCCTCTTACAAGTCTTTTAGTATTTCAAACAGCGTCTATCTATTTGTACTTCTAGCCCGGTCAATCCTTGAGTATGCCTCTCAGGTATGGTCTCCTCACTATACCAATCTTTCGGATGCTGTTGAAACTGTACAGCGTAAATTCACACGATCTCTATTCTACGAATATAACCTCACTTACTGCTCCTACGTTGAGCGCTTACAGATCCTAAACATTCCATCACTCAAAAATAGGAGAGAATTTCTTGACCTGTGCTACTTATTTAAATTATATCACGGTATTCTTTCATCCAACCTTCGTGAAAGTCTTTATATACGTCCCACCTCAAGAACGCGTTCAACTGACATATTCTTTGTGCGCTTTGCTCGTACCGATATTTATTTTTATTCATTTTTTGTACGCGTATCACGTCGTTACGATGGGCTCCAGCTGGGTCCTCTGCCACATTCCATAAACGCTTTTAAAAGCATATTACATAATATTCTGCTTAGCTTTCAATAGTTTATCCGTATTTTATATTCTTGTTATTTTTTTTCTTAATATAACTTTATTTATTCGCATGTATTGTATTATATTTCATTACCTACTTTGTAATTAGGTTTACGGATCTGTAAAGTAGTGTAAATAAATAATAATAAAAAAAACGATTCCTCAAATTTTCACGAAAATCCGAAGAAAATAAGAGTGCCTAGGTCGATTTGAAATATGTATCAACCATTAACACGTGTCATTGTTGTTGTAGTTCCATAAAATTGAAACGACTCTAACTCACTCATAAAGACCTACCTCAATGAAGTTTTTCAGATATTTCGGCTCAAAGATGTCCAACGTTGAGCGGAGGGGACATATATTTTTCATACATTTTGCCTCCCTTGTTCCCCTCGATGCATAAAATAACTTTTTGTTTTAGATTCCAAGAGTCTTAATCAAGAGCGGTCAGCGGTTAAAATACCAGATGCGGCACATTTACGGAAAATAATCGACAACAGTGACTTGATCGTCAGAAATTCAAAGTCACTGGGAGATTACGCTGAGTCCAGAGATCCGTGGCTCATATTCATGTTATTGAAAAGAGTTGATGTACAAACACAGCAACTACGGACGATTGAGTATGCAAGTAATACTGAACGTACGCTCCAAGAATTTTTTGCGTTTCTGAACAATCGAGTTGAAGGGCTTATGGGTTTCTAGTTCTATTCGGCCCCACTACCAGAAAACTCAGCCCGAAGACAGTCAGCTGTCAGAAATTTGTATGTAAACAACGAGAAATGTCAAATATTTGCGGCACGGGATCACATCAGCTGTCATCGTGTGAAAAGTTTGTTGATTGTGACGTAAGCGACAGAAGAAGGTTTTTTAAGGATAATTGGTTCTGCTATAATTGCTTACGATTTGGCCATGGCATTTTTAAATGTCACGCTAAAACAAGCTGTACGAAATGCAAGCACAGACATCTTGAAACGCTACACATTGACCAGCCAGCAGAACCTTCCAAAAATCAAGTAAGCCCGCAACATCGGCAAGTTAATCTCTCGATTTTACCGACAGCATTAGTGAATGTAATCGATGGATACGCCAATATGCAGACTTGTCGCGCATTGTTAGATTCCGGTTCTGAGATCTCATTTATAACGGAGTCATGCGCTCAGAAATTGCAGTTGCGAACGTCGAACGCTCGTATGATAGTAACAGGAGCGGGCGGCATACTATCTGAAACATCGAAAGGAGAAGTTCAGTTACAAATGTCTTCGCGAATCGTTCCATCGCTAGTGATTAATCTAAGGGCCTTGATTTTGATCAAGGTAACGTCACAACTGCCTTCAAGGCAGTTTGATTTAGATAAGTGGCGATACATCAAGGGTCTCGCACTGACTGATCCCAACTTCAATGTTCCTGGGGTAGCAGACATCGGCGCAGATAAGTTTTTTACAGTACTACGTCCTGAAAAAGTGAAAATTGACAACATGAGATGGACCCCGCAAAATACAATGTTTGGCTGGATCATCACTGGTCAATTACAGGACACCCCTTGTATAGAAAGAGCCAACAGTCTCAACGCACATGTTGTTGATATTGATCGCACTTTGCGAAAATTTTGGGAGACTGAGGTGGTACCGATTCAGCGAACATTGACAAGTGAGGAATTGGAATGCCATAATCATTTTGAAGATAACTGGCATCGAGAGAATGACGGTCGTTTTGTGATAAGATTGCCTTTTAAGTTATCTCATCCTGTCATATTCGGTAATATTCAGTCAGTTGTGGAAAGGCGTTTGTATCAAATGGAGGGGAACAGTGAGTTTGGACGACACTTTATTCAGTTCATGCGGGCGTATGAAGCTCTGAACCACATGAAAGAAGTAGAGCCGCTGGACAGTGACAATTCCCATGGGTTTTATTTGCCGCATCATAGAGTGGTGAAAGAGACTAGCAGCACCATAAAAATGAGTTTGGTTTTTGACGCTTCGGTGAAATCATCTACTGGCCAGTCTCTGAATGACGATGGATTTATGGTTGATACTATTCAGATTGCGTTTGTACAGAGTGGTGTTTACCGCCGAAGGTGAGAAAATGTATCGGTAAGTTTGGGTCGATAATCGAGATACAAACTATCAGCGGATATTATGGAGAGAGAACGATACCGATCCTATCAAGCACGACAGATTAAAGACAATTACGTATGGCATGTCTTATTCACCATACCTCGCAACGCGTGTTTTAATCAAATTGCAATAGAAGGAGGAGAATACATAATTAGAACAGACTTTTAAGTAGACGATCTGATGTTAGGAAGCGAAGACTCATCGTCAGCAATTAAAGTGAGTCCAGAAATTTGAGAGATTTTGCATAAAGGTGGTTTCCCTCTGAGAAAGTTTTCGTCAAACGTGGAAGATGTACTGAACTCTGTTCCAGAAGTCAATCGAGAAATCAAATCAATCAACTTAATACATACTTCAAACGAAAAAGTACTTGGCATTAATTGGCACCCAAGTGAAGACGAATTTTCGTTTTTGGTCAATTTGGATTCTCAGACAATGGAACGTGACCTTCTTTCGAACGCATCTCGTCTGTTTGATCCGGTAGGCTGGTTGGCACCAGTTATTGTTTGAATCAAGGTGTTATTTTAATAGCTGTGGCTACAAAACTTAACCTGGGGTGATCCGTTACCTGTACAATTGAAGAGGAATGGCGTTTCTTGCGGAACGATTTAAAGTCACTCGAGATGTTAAGAATTCCAAGATGGGTCGACACGTTGAAGGAAAATATTCTCGAAATTCACGGTTTCAGCGATGCATTGGAAATAGCTTATGCAGCGGCAATTTACATTTGAACTCGAACAAAAAAGGCTTGGCAGTGTCATTTATTAACATTGAAAATAAGGGTCACTCCGATTAAACAAGTCACAATTTCGAGACTTGAATTGTACAGAGCTATCTTACTAATCAACTTAAAACGGTATCCAAGGCAATTCAGCTTGAAAATGGGACTACACTTTTTTGGACAGATTCTACTATTGTTATGAATTGGCTTTCCAATCATTCTAGACGATGGAAAACGGAAATCGCAAATCGGACTTCGGAGATTATTCAATCGACATCACGTGATCAATGGCATCATGTACCGTCCAAGCAAAAACTAGCTAGGGGAGTGAGTTTACTGCAAATTCCAGTTTATGGTGGCATGGTCTTGACTGGGTGCAAGAGGACAAGAAACTGTATCCAGATGAAGTTATTGCTTTAGTTAATAATGTTCCCGTTGACGAAGAGCGAGTGGAAAATATTTCAGCGAACTTTTTCGTATTGGACAGCGAGTCTTGCATTTTCAACCGGTTCCTTCAAGAGGATAGTACATTTACAGCTATGAGACAATAAATCGCATTTGTTCAATTATTTGTTGATTCTCTGAAGACATCATCAACCAGATCCCCTACATTGTCGATAACTGATATGCTACGAACTAAACTGTTAAATTGGTCGCAGAAAGCTACATCTCTTGCAACGTGGCAAGACACTTTTGACATCCGGTAAAATTTTGTCGCTTTCACCATTTCCTAATGATAATGGAATTACTGCAAATCGTTGGACAACTTGCCAAGGCTGAAGTCAACAGTGATATCAAGAATTCGGTCATCTTGTCGGGAAAATGTGAGCTTGCCCGACAAATTGTTAAGGAATATCACCTCAAAGGTCTTCATGCAGGTCCAACGCTTTTGACCAGCAACGTTCGACAACGGTTTTGGATCACAAATTTACGACACCTGGCACGGTCAGTGGTGCATATGTGCGTGATCTGCTTCAAGCATAGCTAGCGGGCTTCAAGTCAGTTCATGGCTGATCTTCCATAAGCAAGCGTTATGGTGCGACCGTTCGTGAAAGTGGGAGTTGATTTTGCCGGACTCTTCCGAACTCTTCGGTCAATTGTCGGACGCGGATAACGACCACATAAGGCATACATATCCATTTTTGTATGCATGAGGACGAAAGCAATTCACATTGAACTGGTAAATGACTTATCTACTGAGGCGTTCTTGGCAGCCCTTCGAGGATTCGTGTCACAGCGAGGACTCTGTATCGATATCTATAGTGACAATGGCACAAATTTTGTCAAAGCGAACAACAAGTTAAATGCTGTTCGTGAATTATTGACAGAGCATTCGAAAGAACTGCATTTTTCACTTTTAACGGAAAATATTGTATGGGACTTCAATCTTCTTGCGGCACTAGACTTTGGTGGGCTGTGGGAGGCAGCAGTTAAATCGATGAAGTTTCATCTGTATCGCGTTATTGGCGACACCATCCTCTAGTTCGAAGAAATTAATACATTGCTCTGCCGAATTGAAGCAATGATGAATTCACGACCTCTCTGTGGAGTGCATGGAGGTTCTGATGTCACCAAAGTCTTAACACCGTCGCATTTTTTGGTTGGTTATTCATTGGCATACTTGCCCAAATGGGATTTGAAGAAAGGATGAATTTCGAAACAATGGACGTTCAATGCATGTAAATTTACGTTACAACAACTATATTCAACGAAATAAATTCAAATGAAATATTCAATTATTAATGATATTCAAACTTGTAGTTCCGTCCGCCTTGAATCATCTGATTCAATGGTTGGTAAGACTGACAGCATATGGACTGGCCGGTAAAGGGTTCCAAAACGAGTTTTAATTCCGATAACTCGAACCATCTTGTCAGATCCTTGATAAGTCTGTATTACATGTCCGCAAGGCCACTTAGAGGGTGGAACATTCTTCTCATGCACCAAAACGAGATCGCCAACCTTTAAATTCGGCCTCTTCATTTTCCATTTAGATCGGCTGTGAAGCTTACTCCCTGTGCCACCGATTCCAATAATGCTGCACCATCTTTTGGATCATGCTCCGCCTTGGAGCATGATCCAGAAGTTAGTGACGCCGCTTTTAGTCTTGTTTCCATTTTCTTTTGTATTGACAAGATTTCGCTTTCCTTGTATCCGTTCGTCTTCGCTGTACTCAAAATAAAAGTCTTCTCTTGCTCATATCGCTGTTTCGTTAACGGAGTCGTCAGCCTTCCAACTGTCGAACGTTGCCATCTTGGTTTGGTGCGAGTGGCGTGATGTGGCTGGTATCGTCCCCTGAGTATGCGTGGGTTTCCTGAAAATATCAAACTCTAAAACATTATTATTTCTTATTATTTTAATGTCTAGAAAAGGTATTTCGTTGATGCTCTCCACTTCCATTGTGGTCTATTACGTTATGCACCCCACATAATGAGGGGAACCTTAACATTTTTTTAAACCAAAAGTAGTTGTGTGGCGTTTCAAGCGAAAGGTTCTGATCAGGACTTTCTGAAACAGGCCTTAAAACATCAATTGTGGGGAGTGTAGGGGGAGGGAAAATGTACAATAAATTTGTATGCCCCTCATGATAGGGCATCTGTGTTCCAAAAATTCGAAAAAATCATGGAGATGGGTTTTTTGAGTACAACAACAATAAATACCTTAGAAGTTGAAAATCGCTTTATTTAATTTTTAAGTACTAGTAGAATTTTCAAATTTTACATTTTCCCCAATAAAATCATATGATTCGGGCAGAGTTGGACAAAACATGATAGTTCGATAAAACAGGATACCTTATATTGCGATTAGACTAGTACTGCTACAATACGAGAAATGAAAGAAACACGTTCCCATGCACCAACAACACACTTGTTGATGTGGAATTGTTTTGTTTAGAAGTTTTTCGAGGAATTTTATTCGGTTCTCTATGCTTTTGCGCTGTTCTTCTTCTGTGTATTTTTTTTTATTTAAGATACTATATTTCTGATAAGTACTGCACTTCTTTCGGCGTTTCTTTGAGAATACTTTCATTCTGTTAGTTCCACTTTAACTGCACGGTTGAAGCAGCAGCCATGTTTGTTTCAAGTCATGTTAGGGTCGGATGAAATGGCACAATTTGGAGTTGGATGAAACAGGCAACGGGCTAACTTCCCGTCCCTGAAAAACCCTACAATGCTCCCAAATCGAAACCCGCAGAAGAGCCTTGGAATGGATTGGACTCACGGCAACGACCTCGCAAACAGAAAAAGGACTATGGCATTGGATCCTGGAATGTCAGATCACTCAACTAATCTGGCGCTGTAAAGGACCTTTTACACACGCCAGTCAATATAAATTAAAAATACTTGTAATCCAGGAAACGAACTAGACTGTAAATGATACTCAAGACATGAGATACCAAACAATATTCAAAAGTGGGAAGCCGACTAGGAAACGAGAATTTGGGGTGGCCTTAATTGTGGATAGGAAGTTAATATCGCACGTTTTTGATTTGAAGGCAGTTAATGAACGGTTGTGTGCAATCCGTATGAAAGCGAAATTCTTCAAAATCTGGCTGATAAATGTGCTCGCCCCAACCAAAGAAAAGAACGAAGAAACGAAGGAAATGTTCTACAATCAGCTGGAAATTCAAGTCGACTCACTGAGTAACGACACAAAAATAATTCGAGGTGATTCAACGCTAAGGTTGGCAATGAGATATCTCATCGGGGAACGACTGGAGGATATGGCCTGAACGATGAAACCAATGAAAACGGCCAGCGTCTGATTGACCTAGCATGTAGCAGAAATCTAGTAAATGTTTGACTTACTTCCCTCATCGACGCATACATAAAATGACTTGGGTATCACGGTATCACCACACAAAACCAGGTCGACCATGTTCTGATCCAACAACGTTGGACGTCGAGCGTGCTTGACATTCGTACATACCGAGGAGCCAATTGTTACTCAGATCATTAATTAATCAAATTAACCTATCAATATCGTAGGTCAAAGAAGTATTCATCGAAGACCAGCTCGCTACAAAAATTTGATATCGAAAGGCTCCAAACGGAGTCTGTGGCCAAAAAATTTCACGGAGACCCTTGACAACCAGCTAGCTCCTATCTTATCAGACGTATCTATAAAGACAGGCAACGAGCTCTGGATGGAAGGGAAAGTGGCTATTCAGACCGTGGCACAACAGACGATCGGACGTCTAGCCCGGCGCAAGAGAAACGATTAGTTCGATGATAAGTGCCAAAATGCGTTGACAAAAAGAATCAGGAGTACAAAGATTACATAAGTAGGAAGACCAGGACGAAGAGCGAACATTATGAAAATCTCAGAAGAGTAGCAAATAAGATAATTAGAACAAAGATAAAAAACTTAAAAAAAAGAAAACCGACTTCGAAATGGTCCAAAAAGGATGAAATAAATTTTATGGAAGCCGTGCAATTTTTCCCCGATTCTTTTGGTGTGGTGCAGGTTTTTTAAGTATTGTTACGTGCACGAATAATTTTGCGAGCTGCTGTCGCAATTGTTTTCACAACCATTAAGAACATAATGATCAACAAGCGAATATCCTCGAAAACTTACCAAGGATGATCAACATCTGAAAGTGAGTCACTGTCCCATTCATTAAGCTGCTCGAATATTCAAGGTAATTCACCATTGTACGAGAAATGAATTGAATGACAAGAGACCCTATACAAAGCCAAGCTGAATGAATGGGGAGATTAATTACAGCTGCGATAGTAAAAACTGCGATAGAGTGGAGCGCGAGGTAAAGGCGATATTGATTGAGTGATTGTGAAGTGATTTTAGAAGACAATCGCAATAGAAATTTATTGACAAGTGGAAGTTAGACTTTTAATAATGAAATTAATGATTGTGCATTCTTTTAAATAAACTCTTTTAAACTTAATTGATAAAGACATTGCGTTTTCACTTTCCTGGAACATTAAAATTATGGCCGCGAACCATAACACGCGACAGTATTTATGTTGAAATAGGGAAACTGATTTTGCATCGCTTCCATAAAATTTATTTCATCCTTTTCAAGGCATTTGAAGCCGGTTTTCTTTTTGTCTAAAAGTTTTTATTTCACCGCTTTCAGTGGCAAATTTTTTCATTTCAAACCATTCAAAACTCAACTTCTTGAATACAGTGTACCGTGTATATTAAAATATAATTTTTTACTGCAATCCAAAAACCGCTTCGGCTAAAATCTGTAGCCTTCATAGAAATTGAATTTAATTCTGATACATTTAATACATTATCTCATCAACGTCTACCTTGATTTTAGGTTTCATAAAAATCCATTTAGAATTATAGCTTTGAGAAATTTTCGAATTTCAAATTTTGTCTAACTGCCATTTTGATATTCTGACCTGATCCTGAAGTGCTTTTTTATCGTTCAAATTTTCTCGACATTTGAGCGGCCGTCATCTTGTTTCAAATTGTTTGATTTTGGATTTCTTATTGTGAGCCTTATCACACACTTCAGTAAATCTTTGTACCAGTTTTGGTACAAACCGGAGCTATACTTTGGTCAGAACAGAAATCATGGGTTTTCATCTAAAACATCCTCAACTTTGTTTCTCCTTAACCGATTTGAATGATTATCAAAACTAGTCGAATTATTTCTGGAAATTTTGCGAAAATCGAAGCAAAATTGCCACCTCAAGGCACAAATTTCGGCATATCCTATGTATACTCACACACACACACACACACACACACACACACACACACACACACACACACACACACACACACACACACACACACACACACACACACACATACATACATATATATATATATATATATATATATATATATATATATATATATATATATATATATATATATATATATATTATATACATACATCTATACAAACACATAAATGCACACACACACACACACATATATATATATATATATATATATATATATATACTTATATATATATATATATATACTTATATATATATATATATATATATATATATATATATATATATATATATATATATATATATATATATATATATATATATATATATATAGACATATGTATTTATAAATGTAAACATAAAGTTAACCCCGTAATCAATCTCAAGAAATTTACTTAAAAGGATCCTTCTTAACCGTACCACTCGTTCACGTTTATTCGATACCCATCACCTTCGTTTTCAGTTAACTATGGCACATAATTTACATGAAAGTTTCATGAAAATTACAAGTATATCCTATAATTCAAGGAAAACCCAGCTATGCATTTTTTAATGTTCATCTTTAAAGTTATGACTAGTTATAGTAGAAAACTATCTCTTTTAAGATTTCGGTTCTCTCTGGTCTTTAGTATGGTTATGCTTAAAAATCTGGGTGAAAGCCGGAAATTTTTTAGTTTTAACGGCAAAAGGCATTCACCGTTACTTGAATTTCTTATCCTTTAAATGAGACGTAACAAGAAGAAAGACGTATTATTTGCCGAAAACAGGACTCTTCTATCTATATCCGTTTAAAACTTATGTGTGAACATACATAAAAAAAAAGCAAAAAAAAAATAGGTGATGAATTGATAACCTTCTTTCCTTTGGAAGTCGGTATAAAAAAAATACTACGACGACCAATTGAGAGGTATCGATGTAAATCTAGCGGGCAACAACACAAGACAAGCATAAAAAGTAGTGAAAAACCTGAAACGTGGTGGTTATCGGCCAAAACCACGCTCTGTCGTGACGACCTTGGCAATATCATCGCTGATGAGTCCAAGATTAAAGAAAGATGGGCTTCATATTTCAAGAACCTCTTTAATTCTCTGCACAGGTCCAGAATATCGGAGCGTATAGATATCTGCGGAGGGTTTCTATTGGCCCCATTAACTCTGGATGAAGTTTGTTCCACCATCAAAGCCCAAAAGGATAATAAAGCGCCGGGCATCGATGAGATTCCAGTGGAGCTCATCAAATATGGTGGCAGCAGTGTTCATAACGCTATTCACAAAGTCATCCAGCACATTTGGCAACAAGAACATATGCTAAAAGATTGGAGCCAATCAATTATATTCCCTATCCACAAGAAAGGTGACAAGCTACAGTGCGAAAGTCATAGAGGCACAACATATTTTGAAAGATCTTAGAGAATAAAATCGGATCATACGCTAACAATATTATTAGAGGGTAACAAGGTAGTTTTAGAGCAGGTAGATCGACGATAGACCAATTGTTCATTGTCAAACAGGTACTGGAAAAATGCTGGGAGCTCAACATAGACGTATACTAAATATTCGTTGACTTTAAGCAAGCATACGACAGTATTGATCGAAACGTACTGTACCAAATAATGCTTTGCTCTGGCATCCCAGCCGAATTAGTCCATCTTGGGAAAATGACAATGAAATTGACGATCTCCCAAGTTCGATCAATAACCAACTCACCGATGCCTTTGACACACATATCGGACTAAAGCAGGGGGATGGGCTGGCCCCATTGCTATTAAATTTGGCTCTGGAGTACGTTATAAGAAAAGTTCCTGTCGATACAGGAGGTACATTACTATAAAAATCGAGCCAAATGGTAGTCTATGCGGACGACACGAACATTATCAACTGCCAAAGAACTCTTCCTGAAACTCGACAGGAAGCAAAACTAGTAGGGCTACAAATTCATGATAATAAAACAAAGCTCATGACGCAGTCAAGGAAATATATTTCGCATGCCCAAAATATTACACATGGCGAATACAATGTTGAAAATGTGGGCAAATTTGTATATTTCTTCTTCTTCTTTTTCTTCGCACTACAGCCCCTTTCGGGACTTCGCTGCCTGCAAACAGTGGCTCCAACTGTATCGGTCCGTTGACCACGTCATCCAATTCCAAAATCCGGGCAGCGATGAACTGTCTTCAGCGACCGAGTCAGACCAGCGTTTCCTCGGTGTCCCCACAAGCCACCGGCCTTCAGTTCTCCCAACGAATATCTTCTTGGGTATCCGTTGTTCGTCCATACGATTCATGTGTCCAGCCCATTGCAGCTTCCGCAGTCTTTCAATCCTTGAGACCTCCGGTTCGCCAAAAATTTCATACAGCTCATGGTTGTATCTAATTCGCCATTGGTCCCCGTATAGCTTCGCTCCGATTATTCGCCTCAGGACCCGTCGCTCAAAGGCGTTGAATATATTTACGGATGCTTGGGTTAGGGTCCATGTTTCACACCCATAACATAATACAGGTCTTATCACAGATTTGTATACTTGGAGCTTTGTTTTCCTGTGTATGCAGCTGTCCTTCAAGATCGTCAATACTGAATAGAATATTTTATTTGCGAGCTGTATTCTTCGGCGTATTTCGTCTCTTTCATTGCCCTTTTTCGTTATTTTCACTAACATTTTCGATACTGTAGTTGCCAAGTATGATATTTTGTGTATTTGAGGTATTTTTCCTCGACTGCGTCATGAGCCTTGTTTTATTTTCGTTGATTTGTAGCCCTACTAGTTTTGCTTCGCTGACGAGTTTCAGGAAGAGTTCTTTGGCAGTTGTTAGTGACCGTGACAGAATGTTTATGTCATCCGCATAGGCCACTACCTGGCTCGACTTGTATAGGAATGTACCTCGCGTATCGACAGGTAGCTTCCGTATGACGTACTCCAGAGCCAAATTGAATAGCAATGGGGCCAGCCCATGTCCCTGCTTTAGTCCGATATTTGTGTCAAAGGCATCGGTGAGTTGGTTATTGATGCGGACTTGAGAGGTTGTCGACGTCGTTGTCATTTTGGTAAGACGGACTAATTTGGCTGGGATGCCAAAACCAAGCATTATTTGGTACCGGACGTTACGATCAATACTGTCGTATGCTTGCTTGAAGTCTACGAAAATTTGGTGTTCGTCTATGTTGAACTCCCAGCATTTTTCAAGTACCTGCTTGACAATTGGTCTGTTGTTGATCTACATGCCCTAAAACCACCTTGATACTTCCCAATAATACTGTTGGCGTATGATCCGATTTTATTTTCTAAGATTTTAGAAAACATTGTGTACGCCGTAAAAGTAGTGATATGCCTCTATAATTTTCGCACTGTAGCTTGTCACCTTTTTTGTGGATAGGGAATATAATTGATTGGCTCCACTCTTCCGGCATATGTTCTTGTTGTGAATAGCTTGATGAACACTTCTGCCACCATATTTGATGAGCTCCACTGGAATCTCATCAATGCCCGGCGCTTTATTATTCTTTTGGGCGTTGATGATGGAACAAACTTCACCCAGTGTTGGTGGGGCCAATGGAAGCTCTCCGCAGACATCTATAGGCTCCAATGTTTTGGAGCTGTGCGGAGGATTAAGGAGATTCTTGAAATATGATGCTCATCTTTCCTTAATTTTGATTTCATCAGCGATAATGTTGCCGCTGTCATCATGACAGAGCGTGGTTTAGGGCTGGTAACCACGTGTCAGGCTTTTCACTATTTTGTATGCTTGTCTTGTGTTGTTGCTCGCTAAAACGTACATCTATACTTCTCAATTGGTCGCCATAGTATTTTCTGTTCTTAATCCTAATTATCTTATTCGCTACTGTTCTGAGATTTAAATAGTGTGCTCTCTTCGTCCTGGTTTCCCTACCTACGTATTCTTTGTACGCCATATTCTTTTTATCTAACGCATTCTGGCACACTTTCGATGTCAAATTTTTGTAGTGGGCTGGTCTTTGCTGAATATGCCTTTGACATACGACATCGATAGTTTAATTTGATCAAGTAATGACCTGAGTTACAATTGGCTCCTCGGCATGTACAGACGTCAAGTATGCTCGAGGCCCAACGTTGTTGGATCAGAACATGATCGATCTGGTTTTGTGTGTTGTCATCCGGTGTTACCCAGGTCATTTTATGAATGCGTCGATGTGGGAAGCAAGTCTAACGTATGACTAGATTTCTGCTACATGCAAAGTCGATCAGGCGCTGGCCGTTGTCGTTTGTTTCATCGTGGAGGCTATATCCTCCAGTCATTCCCCGATGAGATATCTTATGGCCAACCTTAGCGTTAATATCACCCAGAGTAATTTTTGTGTCGGTTGTGGGCAATGAGTCGATCAGTCCTTCCATGTGATTGTAAAACGATTCCTTCGTTTCTTCGTCCTTTTCTTCGGTCGGGGCGTGAACACTAATCAGCCAGATTTTGAAGAATTTCGCTTTTAAACCATTCATTGACTGCCTTAAAATCAAAAACTTGCGATTTGAACTCCCTACCCACAATGAAGGCCACTCCGAATTCTGTTTTTCCAGCAGACTTCGCACTTTTAAATATTGTGTGCGATCTCATGTCTTGAATGTCGTTTCCAGTCCAATTCGTTTCCTGGACTGCCAGTATTTTTAATTGATATTGACTGGCCTGTTGTAAAAGGTCTTAAACAGCGCCAGGGTAATTTAGTGATCTGACATTCCAGGATCCAATGCCATAGTCCTTTTTTCGTTTATGGAGTCGTTGCCGTGAGTCCAATCGATTCCGGGGCCTATCTGCAGGTTTCGAAACAATTAAAGGTTTTCCAGGGACGGGGAGTTAGCCCGTCAGCCAACCTCCATTCCGGCGGCATGGTTATTACGTCGATTCCGTTATTAGGCGCGGTAGATTGGCCTTCACCCTCTTACGACCTCACAAAGGAGGTGTAAGTAGGATCTAGTAGCAGAGCTGTAGATGTATTTACAGTTATGAGCATTTCTCGACATTTAATGTTACATTATTGGGGAACCAGTAAACCCAATGTGCACCCCGAGAGCATTTACTACCATTTAATTGGGGGGTTTGGGATGAGGAATCATGGAAGCTATGGGTTGGGGAAACGAGGGGTTCCCTCCTCCTTTCTCAAATGGGCTTGGGACCATCGATGGCGGAGAATTTGTTTATTTAGGTACTAAAATAACAAAAACCGGTGATGAAAGAGATGATATACACTGAAGAATACAGCTCACAAATAAAATATTTTGTTCAGTTTTGACGAACGTGAAGCCCAGCTGCTTACACATGAAAACAAAGCTGCAAGTATACAAATCTCTGATAAGATTTGTGTTAAGCTATGGGTGTGAAACATTGACCCTAACCCAAGCATCCGCAAATATATTGAACGCCTTTGAGCGACAGATCCTGAGGCGAATAATCGGAGCGAAGCTATACGGGGACCAATGGCGAATTCGATATAACCATCAGCTGCGTTAAATTTTTGACGATCTGGAGGTCTCAACGATTGTAAGACTGTGGAAGCTGCAATGGGCTGGTCACATGAATTGTATGGACGAACAACGGATACCCAAAGAGGTCATCGTTGGGAAAACTGAAGGCTGGAGGCCAGTGGGAAAACTGAGGAAACGCTGGTCTGACTCGGTCGATGAAGACAGTTCATCACTGCTCAGATTTCAAAATTGGATGACGCGGTCAATGGACTGAGTTAGTTGTAGGCGCTATTTGCAGGAGGCGAAGGCCCGAGAAGGGCTCTAGTGCTACGAAGAAGAAGAACATTTTTATGAGAATTCGACGTAGCAAATTATAGAATTGAATAATGCTGTATTATCACGTTTAGTAGGAAAATTTCTGGACTATAAACAATTCTGTCTCCATCACAGAAAATGTACATACAGATGGAAAGTTCCGAACAAATTCACTCATCTGGACCGGGGTTAGTCAGATAAGACAGAGCGCGTGGTCCTTAAAAAGTTGTTTTAAGCGGAAACAAAATAAGTAAGTTATGTGAATTGAAGCCGCGCGGTTGAATTTGAGTGAAATTCAAAGTTTATCTATTGTGTGTACTTATGTATTTCATTAACAATGAACTATTCAACATGGGAACCACGTTGAATAGTTCCTTTTTGATAAAAAATAAAGCTAAAGTTTCAAAAACAAATATTAAGTGACTGGTTTCTAATTTTCAATGGCCCTCAACTAGTGGAAAATATTTCCACACTTCTCCTTGAAATTCTTATTAACACCTACGAGGTCTTTAAAAGACAACCGACTTGGATTGCCAAACAACCTTTAAATTGTATTATTATAAACAAATCATTATCTGTCATTGATATGAAAATTATTCAAATAAACTCGCTTTATAAATAAAATATTATCTCATAAATTTTGGGTAATTTACACATTTTCGTTCCGCAAGTTGAATGGTTGAAATTAAGTGCCCTTCCCATTTGAGTATAAAGTTATTCATATATCCAGCAATAATGTTCCTGACAAATATTTGCCTTCGTAACTGGATGCAAACTCATTGAAACTCGACGAAAGCTATCATGTTCGTTGGAATTTGGGAAATGGAGGAAAACATTTAAGCGAAAAGTTTACATTTAAAGTTTACGTCCGTAATTATGGCATTTAATAAAATTTTATCCTCCTATGAATTATGTAAATATGAGTGAGCATATATTTAATCCTTACATAAAGTGGCAAATGATTAACATTTTCACTTTATTGGTTCCCATCTTGGAAACAATTTCGCGTTTAACCAACGAATGAATCATAAACGAGGACCGGATCCTGTTGAGTTCCAATGAAAGGATATGTAAATATTTTCTCCACACACAGAACTTCCATTTTGGCAATGGAAACTTGTTCACTCACATTGGGTGTTCATATTTTTGTCGTGAAAGTCCTTTGAAATGCATACGAGTAAACTGAGGAAAATGTGACTTATGTGGACTTAGGGCGGCGACTGGATCAATTGTGGTTAAGTTTATTTCTATACTATATTTGAATTTGAATTGCTTATTGGAATTGATTTATGCTTTTGATAATGTTGCATTCAAACAAGTATTTATTTGTATTTTTATTCGATATAAGCAAATTGCTTTTATCCATTTTATGACGAAAGAAAAGCTACTGTTATAAAATATAACAGGTGCTTGGCATATGATTAACAATTCAAAAGTTAAAAAATATTTCAACTTTCAGCAACCAATTGTAAGTTGGTCTCATTTTGTTTACCTGATCTGTTTTTTGATGAGGTTATTTCTAAATTTTACCTTTGATCACAAACAGCTAAATTTACTTCTGTCCCTCATCAAACCAAAGAGTCAGATGCACTATGGTGAAATACTGAAGGATCTTTTGTTTTAAGAAAAAAAAAGATAAAACCAGAAGGAAGACTATAATGTTCTATTATGGCCTATCTTAAGTTGGAGTTAAATGAGCGATAAACAGCAGTTTTTACAATTTGGAGCTGTAAATTCCCACCATAACCTAAATCATTATGATCTTTCATTCGCTCGTTACAGCCTTCTCCCTACCAACTTGGCAATTTCGCTTTGGGTAGCTGAAAACTAATACTATGAAATTTATTCTTAGACATTTTGCTAGCTTCTTCTCTTTAACTTAGAGGGCTGGTCTTCGCCGAATACGCCTTTGACATACGACATCGGTGGGTTAATTTGATCAAGTAATGATCCAAACTACTATTGGCGTCGAGAATGCTCGTGGTCCAACGTTTTTGGCTCAGAACATGATCGATTTGGTTTTGAGTGCTGCCATCTGACCGAGTTCATTTTATGTATTCATCGATGTGGAAAGCAAGTCGAACGCATGAATAGATTTCTGCCACATGCAAAGTCAATTGTGCGCTGGCCGTTATTATGTCGTAATCGACCAGTCGCCTAATCGCAGATTTGAAAAATTTAATTATTTCCATTAATAGTCATAAATCATAAAATATTTTTAATTTTTTTATTAAATATAAATTTTATATACTTTTTTTCTATATTAAATCTAAACTTTTCTTTATATAATAATTATATTCCTTATGCTTTTTATTTTTTGATTATTATTTAAAATTTTTTTCATTATTAACTTCTATTAATTTAATAATTCAAATCTGGAATTGAAAATTCCGACATGAGAACACTGCCATAACATATCCTATCGATGTATTGCATCGCCGAATGCAGTCTAACTTGGCTGAGCTAGAGGCTTGTCTGAATTTACCGTTGCGAAATCGAGATGTTGACGACGGAGAGAAAAGAAAGGAAAGTGGTCGCGTTTGGTGAACGGCTCTCGTGTTAATTTTCTCCGTTACTCATTGTTTAAACATTTCGCATAACATTTATTTGATAATTGATTGTATTTAGTAGGTATCGAAAGCAATTAATTTCAACTACACGCTTACATTTGGATCTTGCTCCTGTTGGGAGGGTGCGAGGGGGCACCGCTTCTACCTGGATGCCCCTTTCTTATTTTGGGGCCATAATTATCGCTGGTTACGACGAAGTCCTCTCGAGTCTGTCTGTTTTCTTCAGGCCCGGTTTGTCCTTGAGTCAGCAATTTTTTTGACCCTTAGTAGGTTAACTCCTTCTCGACTTCGTTCGATATTTATTTAACCCTCGAAATTCGTGGATGCGAAATTTTTTTTGTAGTGGGTCCTTGTGCTGGGGGAAAAAACCCGCCCCACAATATCGCAACACTAGCCTGCCAGTGCATTCACGCATCCTCTTTCGCCGAGGCAGTAGAAAATCGCTGCAGTCCTTTACGGACAGTTATAATATACCACATTTCACTACAATCTATTAATTCATCGTGGAGGCTATATCGTCAAGTCATTCCCCGATGAGATAGCTCATCGCCAACATTAGTGTTGAAATCACCCAGAATAAGTTTTGTGTCGATTGAAGGCAATGAGTCGACTAGTCTTTCCAGGTGATTGTAGAACGGTTCGTTTGTTTCTTTGTTCTATTCTCAGGCCGGGGCGTGAACATTCATCAGCTAAATTTTGAAGAATTTCGCTTTTGTATGGATCGAAGACAACTGTTCATTGACTGCCTTAAAATCAATAACGTGTGATTTGCACTTCCTATCCACAATAAATGCCACTCCATATTCCCGGTTCCCAGCAGGCTTTCCACTTTTGAATATTGTGTGCCATCTAATAGCTTGAATATTACTTTTAGTCCAGTTCATTTAAAAGGTCTCTCATATAAATTTTTAAATGCCAGGGTCCGATTCCGTAGTCCTTTTGACCCAATCCATTTCAAGGCTCTGTTGCAGATTTCGAAATAATGTAGGGTTTCCCAAGGACGTAGGGTCATCCCATCGCTCAGCCCCTACTCCGGTGGCATGGCTATTACCTTCAATACCGGTATCAGGCACGGAAGACTCGCCTTCACCCTCTTACCTCCCCACAAAGGAGATGTAAGCAGGATTAAGTAGCAGCGCTGCAGATGTTAGTTATTAGAATTTGTCAGTATTTAATTTCCCGTCATTGGGGAACCAGTTAACTCAATGTGCGACCTTGAGACCATTTACTACCATTTGGTTGTGGGATTTGGGATGAGGAATCATGGACGCTGGCAGTAGGGGAAGCAAGGTGATCCCTCCTTTTTCTCAACAGGGTTGGGGCCGACTACGGCGTGGATATATATATAGATATATATATATATATATATATATATATATATATATATATATATATATATATATATATACATATATATATATATATGTACATATGTATATATATATATATATATATATATATATATATATATATGTACATATATGTGTATATGTATATGTATATATATATATATATATATATATATATATATATATATATATATATATATATATGTACATATATGTGTATATGTATATGTATATATATATATATATATATATATATATATATATATATATATATATATATATATATATATATCTATATATATATATATATATATATATATATATATATATATATATATATATATATATATATATATATACATACAGTGAGTGTAAAAAGCATACGTACGATCACCAGTTTTGAATGAAAAGCAATATTTCTCAAAACCGTGAGAATTTTTAAAAATTTTTTTTGCATCATATAATTATTTCAAGTCTAAGGAATTAAGTCTCACTCAAAAGCAAAAAGAAAAGAAAATCAGTAATGAAGCAAAGCTCGACGAAACTTAAATCCACCCTTCAAGAAGCGCAAAAATTGTTCGTATGATTGCACTTAAGACGCAGTATGTTCTAGGGGACCCTTTATTTAATTAACTCCGATTGGAAATATCAACAACTGGTTAGTCAGCAGGAAGGACCGACCTGATTTTGTTCTTTTCAGTGCTAGCGCCTCGTTCTTTAAGTGAAAAATTAGTGAAAGTTAGTGAAAATGAGCTCGAAACGGAAAGAAGCTAGCCAAGAGGAGACAAAGATCATCATCCAGCTCATTCCAAATCATTGAGAGAAATCGTTCGTATTCCTGGAAGACCTAACATAAATCTAGCATATAAGGCATAGTTGATAGGTTTTCAGAACAAAAACAGTTGAAAACAAGTGTCGGAGTGGCTGCCCTCGTATTTTAAATGACCACAATCGGCGTGAAATCTTTCGAAAATTCAGGAATAACCCAAAAATAAGTGCACCATGAATTTTTCCTGAGCTTCTAGAAACTGCAGGCGTTGATGTGTTAGCGAGTACTGTAAGGAATGTCTTGCGATCGGCTGGATACCATGGTCGTAAAGCTAGGCAAAAATATTGCATTAGTTTGGCCAATTGAAGGAAACGCTTGGAGTTTCCTAAAATGTATATATATATATGAGCCCGTAGAGTTCTGGAAACGAATGATTTTCGAAAATGAAAGTAAATACAATATTTTTAACTCCACCGGAAATTGTATGTCATGGAGAAAAATAAACACAGAGCTGGAAAAGAAAAATTTATGTCCAACAGTAAAACATGGAAGAGGTTCTGTTTTGGTGTGGGGGTGCAAGAGTGCTTCTGAGGTTAGAAATTTAGTGTTTATTGATGTCATCATGGACCGCAAACACTATATTAATATCCTTAAGGATAATAACGCTGAAAAAAATTTCGTAGTATAGGTGACAACGCTGCCGTGTTTCATAATCTTCGGGATACACTCGTAATTGATGTTTTGCCCGAATTTGGTCCTCGAGTGGATGATTCTATGGATTCTAAATAGTTTGTGCAGCATATTAGATCTCTGAAAGAAGTGTATTGATGGAACGACTAATTGGCGCTCTTTGCTGTCCAAACGAAGCTAAAAGGACCAGCGGGACTGTGAATCGATTCTGTCAAGATTATATCAATGCATTGGAAACTGTTTGCATGCGATCTAAAAAAGAGAGTTCAGACGGTAAAAAGAGTCGGTTACGGATTGCTTTTACCAAATGTGTGACGAGCGGTAAAATGGTAGTTTAAGCGAAGAAGCCATCATTCGATACATCCGAGACGGAATAAATCACGTGGACCTGTAAAATATGATTTGTTGTGTATATTTCAAGAACACGAGTGATTTACTTGCTACTAAACTCGTCATTTAACGTATCGTTGTAAGTCAGCCGATATCGTAGTATTGCAAAAGCCACTGCAACTGTCAATAATTCTTCTTTTTTTTCTTCTTAGCACTACAGCCCCTCTCGGGCCTTCGCTTTCTGCAAACAGCGCCTCCAACTGTCTTGGTCCGTTGACCGCGTCTTCCAATTCCGAAATCCGAGCAGCGATGAACTGTTTTCGTCGACCAAGTCAGACCAGCGTTTCCTCGGTTTCGTCACTGGCCGCCGGCCTTCAGTTCTCCCAGCGAATACCTTCTTGGGTATCCGTTGTTCGTCCATACGATTCATGTGTCCAGCCCATTGCAGCTCCTGCAGTCTTACAATCTTTGAGACCTCCGGTTCTTCAAAAATTTCATACAGCTCATGGTTGTATCGAATTCGCCATTGGTCCCCCGTCTAGCTTCACTCCGATTATTCGCCTCAGGACCCGTCGCTCAAAGGCGTTCAATATACTTGCGTATGCTTGGGTTAGGGTCCATGTTCCACACCCATAGCATAAACAGGTCTCATCACAGATTTGTATACTTGGAGCTTTGTTTTCCAGTGTATGCAGCTGGTCTTCAAGATCGTCAATACTGAATAGAATATTTTATTTGCGAGCTGTATTCTTCGGCGTATTGTGTCTCTTTCATTGCCCGTTTTCGTTATTTTGGCACCTGAATACACAAATTTGCTAACATCCTCGATACTGTATTCGCCAAGTGTGATATTTTGTGTATTTGAGGTATTTTTCTTCGACTGCATCATGAGCTTTGTTTTACTTTCGTTGATTTGTAGCCCTACTAGTTTTGCTTCGTTGTCAAGTTTCAGGAAGAGTTCTTTGGCAGTTGTTAATGACCGTGACAGAATATTGATGTCGTCCGCATAGCCCACTACTTGGTTCGACTTGTATAGTAATGTACCTCGCGTATCGACAGGTAGCTTCCGTATGACGTACCCCAGAGCCAAATTGAATAGCAATGGGGCCAGCCCATGTCCCTGCTTTAGCTCGATATTTGTGTCAAAGGCATCGGTGAGTTGATTATTGATGCAGACTGGGGAGGTTGTCGACGTCATTGTCATTTTGGTAAGACGGACTAATTTGGCTGGGATGCCAAAACCCAGGCATTATTTGGTACAGTACGTTATGATCAATACTGTCGTATGTTTGCTTGAAGTCAACGAAAATTTGGTGTACGTCTATGTTGAACTCCTAGCATTTTTCAAGTACCTGCTTGACTGGTAACAATTGGTCTATTGTTGATCTGCCAGCTCTAAAACCACCTTGATACTACCCAATAATGCTCTTGGCGTATGATCTGATTTTATTTTCTAAGATTTTAGAAAATATTTTGTACGCCGTAAAAGTAGTGATATGCCTCTATAATTTTCGCACGGTAGCTTGTCACCTTTTTTGTATATAGGGAATATAATTGATTGGCTCCACTCTTTCGGCAAATGTTCTTGTTGCCAAATGTACTGGATGACTTTGTGAATAGCTTGATGAACACTGCTGCCACCATATTTGATGAGCTCCACTGGAATCTCATCGATGCCCAGCGCTTTATTATTCGTCTGGGATTTGATGATGGAACAAACTTCACCCAGGGTTGGTGGGGCCAATGGCAGTTCTCCGCAGACATCTATGTTATAGGCTCCGATGTTCTGGAGCTGTGCGGAGGATTAAGGAGGTTCTTGAAATATGATGCCCATCTTTCCTTAATCTTGGTTTCATCAGCGATAATGTTGCCGCTGTCATCACGACAGAGCGTGGTTTTGGGCGTTTCAGGCTTTTCACTACTTTGTTTGCTGGTCTTGTGTTACTGCTCGCTAAACTTACATCTATACCTCTCAATTGGTCGTCATAGTATTTTCTTTTCTTGTTCCTAATTATCTTATTCGCTACTCTTCTGAGATTTTCATAGAGTTCTCTCTGCGTCCTTGTTTGCCTATCAACATATTCTTTGTACGCCATATTCTTTTTATCTAACGCATTCTGGCACTCATCATCGAACAATCATTCCTCTTGCACCGGGCTTGATGTTCGATCGTTTGTTCTGCCACGATCGTAATAGCTGCTTTCACCTTCCATCCAGAGTTCGTTGCTCGTCTTTAACGATGCGTCTGATAAGATGGGAGCCAGCTGGTTATCGAGGGTCTCCGTGAAATTTTCGGCCACAGACGCCGTTTGGATCTTTTCAATGTCAAATTTTTGTAGTGAGCTGCTCTTCGCTGAATATGCCTTTGACATACGACATCGATAGTTTAATTTGATCAAGTAATGACCTGAGTTACAATTGGCTCCTCGGTATGTATGGACGTCAAGTATGCTCGAGGCCCAACGTTGTTGGATCAGAACATGATCGATCTGGTTTTGTGTGTTGCCATCCGGTGATACCCAGGTAATTTTATGAATGCGTCGATGTGGGAAGCAAGTGGAACGTATGACTAGATTTCTGCTACATGCAAAGTCAATCAGGCGCTGGCCGTTGTCATTTGTTTCATCGTGGAGGCTATATCCTCCAGTCATTCCCCGATGAGATAGCTCATTGCCAACCTTAGCATTGAAATCACCCAGAATAATTTTTGTGTCGACCAGTCTTTCCATGTAATTGTAAAACGATTCCTTCGTTTCTTCGTCCTTTTCTTCGGTCGGGGCGTGAACATTAATCAGCCAGATTTTGAAGAATTTCGCTTTTGAACGGATCGCACACAACCGTTCATTGGCTGCCCAAAATCAATAACGTGCGATTTAAACTCCCTATCCACAATGGAGGCTACTCCGAATTTTCGTTTTCTAGTAGGCTTCCCACTTCTAAATAATGTGTGCGATCGCATGTCTTGAATGTCGTTTCCTGTCCAATTCGTTTTCTGGACTGCCAGTAAATTTAATTTATATCGACTGGCCTGTTGTAAAAGGTCCTTAACAGCGCCAGGGTAATGGAGCGATCTGACATTCTAGGATTCAATGCCATAGTCCTTTTTTCGTTTGCGAGGCCGTTTCCGTGAGTCCAATTCATTCCGAGGCCTATCTGCAGGTTTCAAAACAATTAAAGGTTTCCCAGGGACGGGGAGTTAGCCCGTCGCCAAACCTCTATTCCGGCAGCATGGTTATTACGTCAATTCCATTATCAGGCGCGGAAGATTCACCTTCACCCTCTTACGTCCTCACAAAGGAGGTGTAAGTAGGATTTAGTAGCAGAGCTGTAGATGTCTTTACAGTTATTAGCATTTCGCGACATTTAATGTTACATTATTGGGGAACCAGTAAACCCAATGTGCACCCCGAGAGAATTTACTATCATTTAATTGGGGGGTTTGGGATGAAGAGTCATGGAAGCTATGGGTTGGGGAAACAAGGGGTTCCCTCCTCCTTTCTCAAACGGGCTTGGGACCGTCTATGGCGGAGTTCCGAACCAATTGATCAAAAGCAAAAACGAAACTGAAGCTAGTAAATTTTCGTCCCAAAGCGGTGGCGCATTCAAAGCCAGGGCAGAGGCACTCCAATAAAGGAAAATTAAAAATGGGAAACTCGAGGACAACTTATCTAATCCTTATTTGCAACACCATGAGCAAACTCCTTCACTTGGCTATAAAAAATTAAATCGCGAAACTATAACACCGCTTAATATATTCATTGCGTTTCCGATAGTGAAATTTCAACAGAATTCGAGAAGGCGCGAACTGTTCTACGTCACAAAAAGGATTACGTGACACTCCCAGACAAAATTGACGTAGGATGGGAAGTCATACGGTGGCACATTGCAGATGTATTAGTCGCCTACTAATTGTTATGTGTGGGGTAGTGAAGTCTGCTGCCATATGGCTTCCCATCCAACGTCAGTTTTCACGCACACAATCACCTTCCTCTCAGCTGACCAAAAGCGGTTCAGGAACAGCGAGAGGTTAGAGGGTGCGTTCCGATTTCATCGACGTCGATAACGACTAACTAATAACCGGCAGTGGTGTAGGGCAGATTCATTACAAGTACTATTCGATTAAACAAATAGAATTTGAAGTTGAGTCCGTTATACAGGAAAAACTTATTTTCTGACAATTTTATGTACACAGCTGTCAATTTTGTTTCAGAGTTTGTATTCCCATTGTATAATGATATTAACAGTGAATTATCATATAGCAGGAACTCAGATGTTCCGCTCGAATAAAATTCCATCTTTGAGAATTTCGTGATAAAAATTGCACCTGTGAAATTCGTATGAAGGTTTCTGTCATTTCAGTTGATCTAACATATTTATATCTATATAGTACTCGCATGTTCCTGAATTTTTATCTTGGATGTGACATAGCAAACAACTTAGAATACTTCTTATCTTGTTTTCTTTGAGATGCTTCGCGTGTGTGCTCATCTTTTGAGTTATGCTTCAGAGAGTTAAAATTTGTTATTATCCTTGAAGCTTTATTTGATTGACAGCTATTTAGTCATGAATTTCCAAATTCACACGTAAATTCAAAAAGAACAATGATAGGCTCCTAGTAGATTTTTCGTGCAGACTATGTTTAATATTTTTATATTTAATATATTGAAAGTAAAAGTGGCTCGCTGACTAAAATGCCATCACCTCAAGGCCAACAAGGACTATTCAACACTTAATTTCAGTTTCTCATTTGTCTTTTATTTTCAGTATCAGAGGATTTGAATCTATTTGGTTAATACGTAATTTGTAACGCAATTTAGCTTAAGTAAGAAACTATCTTTTATGGGCATTTGATTTTCGAAGAAAAGAAGTGATCAATTTCAATCTAATGCATCTCGTCAGTCAATTTTAATTTATTATTTTATTGAAGTCAGCTTAGAAGCAAGAGCTGGGTGCTTTATAAAGGACATTTTGAATTTTGAATCATTTTCTAATTGAATTTCAGCTGAGACAATACCAAATGATCCGTGGAGTAAAATTAAGGCTAAACTCCCGTTTCATGTAACAAACACTGAAAAGCGTATTCACTTTGATCTTGCATCCAACATCATCCTCACATACATTCAACCTTCATTTCAATTTAGAAATGTTTTTGAAATCTTACTTTACATTCGTTTAAACTTATTCGGATCAAAAGTAAGAGTACAAAGGCAAATCTAGCCCATCATCGCATCGTTGCCGTTTGAATAGAATGGACATTTTCATCCAAATTGCATCTGGTGAAAGTTTATTGTCCTGTCAATCTTTCTGAAAAGCTCCCACTAATTACTTTCTACTAGTATGCATGTGCACGATGCTTGCATTCCTTGCCACGCATTCTGCAACCAAATGGCGACCGGCAAACAAAAACTTTTATTGAGAGAAATTTTATCCGGAAACAAAACAAAAACTGAATGATGGAAAAAAAGATTAAAAAGCTGAAATGGAATTTGTTGAAGGTAAGCATACTATGTACGAGTATAAACTTTGGTTTAGGCTCTTTCTATTGAAAGTTTTTAAATTAAATGACAAATAATCAGAAAGTTCAACTGGTTGAGATTTTGTTATTTGAAGTGATGATGAAGTTAATCAGCAATACCAAATCAACTAAAAAACATTATGCCAAATATAGTTTGAACATAGAAAACCGTCAAGTTGAGTAAGCAGGGATAAGCTTCCGTCAGGAGCGTTTTACACTTTACCTGTAAAGTGCAGATAATTATCTTACGCGATTATTTAATGAAGTGCAAGAAACTAGATGGTACGGAGAAGACACATTTGACACGTGAACGCACACCATGTTTAAAGCGGAAATTTGTAAGGAAGCCATGAGTTTGGAGTAGCTTTCATTACTGGTAGCACATTTGAACAAATGAAAGAATCTTTGCAATTCGTAGCAAGACCAAACTTTTTAATATCTGGGTTGTCTGGTGTCAGTTGCCTTCAGAAGACAAAGCGGAGGCCATCCAGGACGAATCTTACAGCGCCCTAGAATGAACTGCAGATGCATTGCCATCAAACGATATTAAAATTGCTCTGGGTGATTTCAATACAAAAGTCGACCGTAAAACGGCGCATAGAGAAACAACCGAAGGACACTGCCTTCATTTAGAAACTAGCGGCAACAGACAGCGCCTGATAGACTTTGCTACTATCAGAGACTTCACAGTAAGCTTCACACGCTTCCCGCATCGGGACATCCACAACGTAACGTGGATATCACCAAATGGTTACATATTCAACTAAATTGACCATGTTCTTATTGACAACCGAGGGGCCACCAGTATTTTCGACATGCGTTCGTTTTATGATTCGGACATCTGTCTTATAATGGTCCAGTTCCGATGTTGCATCTCAAAGAACTATATACAAAGAAGATCAGTTATCTCATGGTGTTAATAGAACCACCAATGGAATATTGTTTTTGGTTAAATTTCCACTCAGCAAAACATAATTTAACGGAACTATTTTTCATGGCCAGTCAGTCTTTCGTTGCTTTTGATCGTGGATGGAGTTTTTGAATTGTATAGAATAATAGAAGTTAAACATTTGAATGTGTTTTTCATTTCATCGTATACATTTTTGAATTTGAATCAAAAGTTTCGTTAGAAATCGAACACTTTGGTCCACCGAGTCGCATCGGTGCTATTGATAGGTGATTAATTGAAACAGGCTATTGTACGTTGGTGGCTACTGATTCTAAATCATTTGTCAACTAGTTGACTTATTCGTAAATACGCAACAATTATACTTCAAATAATTTTATAGTTTCTTGCAAAATTTATCGTTGCAATTTGCAACATTAAATTTAATTTTGATAGCTGAAATATCAAAGGTAATTTTGCGACAAAAGGTCGCTTTCAACCAATTAGTGAAGTGGCAAATGAATTTCCGTAAAGATTCCAAGTCGCGGAAAACGGCCACATATTACCGGGCCATATTCGAGAACGTAAATGATCTGTACGAACGGTGACGGGAAAGAAATTGACTGTCATATTTTCTAGAAGATTACCAAAAATTCGAGAATTTATATTTAAAATTTCCGACAGAGCTAGAAGATGGCTTCCAAGCTATACTAGGAGTCGAAGACATCAAGTAAAGGCGCAGTCAAGCAAGAAGATCGATGAATTCGAATTGAAACTTCCACGAAAAAGTTTACCTCGATTCACAGGAGATTACGAAGAGTGGACATCCTTCAAGGATCTTTTTATATCAATCATCCTTGATCACCCTTCACTTTTGAAAGCGGAAAAGCTACACTATTTGAAATGCAGTTTGGGAGGTGAAGCTGAAAATCTGCTTCGTCATTTTAGCATTACAGAAGCCAACTATGAGTCCGCTTGGAAAATGCTGAATGACCGGTACGGTATATATATATATATATATATATATATATATATATATATATATATATATATATATATATATATATATATATATATATATATATATATATATATATACATATATATATATATATATATATATATATATATATACATATATATATATATATATATATATATATATATATATATATATATATATATATATATATATATATATATATATATATTTATTTAAACCCATTTTACAGACAAAAATCCAATTACAAAATAGACTTAGACACTTAAATATCGTTTAAAGTAAGACACATTTATACAACAAAATCAAGCAGAAAAAAGTTAATTAATTACATGTAAGACAAGAAATTAGAGGCTAGATGAAAGTTTGACAAATTGAGTGATAAGGAAATATTAATCGCTAGTCATAAAAAGTAACGTCTTTAGTTTATTTTTAAAAACAAAGTAGGACGTGGATAGAGGACCAAGTTCGAGGTTGTTATGCTTTCTGATGATTCGTGGCATAATTGAAATCGGGTGAACGGAACCTCGAGAATGTTATCAGACCGACTAGGACGCGCATACAGTCTGCAAGTCTTCGCTTAGAGTGGAGGCAATTTGTTGGTGGTACAACAAATAAAGGAAATATTGATCTAAAAAGGTTCTATGAGACGACAGAGAAGGGAGACAAAGTATGGATAGACGACGCTCATAAGACTCATACGCTAAGTTGAATTTGAAGAACAAAATACGGGTGAACTTACGGTGAACAGCTTCGAGTGAGCTCACAAGATGTCTAGGAGACCACACTTCTGAGTAGTAGTCAAGAAGCGGACGGACAAGAAATGTGAACAAGCGAACAGCGGTGACAGTATTTGCAAATTTGTGCAAATGTCGCTTAATAAAACCCGAAACTTTTGATGCCTTGGTAATTATGCTAAAAATATGGGCATCGAATTTAAGCTTGGGGTCAAATATGACACCAAGATCTTTACATGAGTCTGCAGAGGAGAGAAAAACACCACATAGGGTGTAACTGTAAGTTAAAGGAACAATTTTCAAAGTAAAAGTCATTTTAAAACATTTGGAAACATTGATACGAAGGCTATAGAGGTTAAAGAGATCATTTTGGAGTTGCTGACAATCTTCAAGGGATCTGATTATCCGGAATACCTTGAAATCGTCAGCATACAAGAGACAAGAAGAGGAAATTACAGAGGGAAGATCATTGATAAACAGTACGAAAAGAAGAGGTCCAAGGATAGACCTTTGAGGGACGCCAGATGTAGGATTGAATGGAAAGGAGGTTGTGCCATAAAGATTAATATGACATGAACGAGAGGATGAATAGGATGAAATCCAAGAATGAAGGGAACCGGATATGCCGAACAAAGCTAGTTTTTGACAAAGGAGAACATAGTTCACGGAGTCAAAAGCTTTGGAGAAGTCCTTGAATATTGCATCAACTTGAAGCAGTTTATCTAAAGCTTTTGCAATATAACCTTCGAACTCAGCCAAGTTTGAGCAAGTTGAACGACCCTTCAAGAATCCATGTTGCTGTGGTATGACAATTGAGCTCAATGACTCATTATGCCTGTTGTGTACAAGCCGTTCCGGCAGCTTAGAGAAATAGAAGAGGAGTGATATGGGACGATAGTTTGAGGCGGATGATGGGTCGCCGTTTTTAAAAATAGGAACAACATTTGCATATTAGGCAACCCATCCATCGCACTATTTACCTGCGCCGAAATGAGGATGCGAGGGAGATGGTTGCCCGCGAGGAGAGACAGCGCTCACTCAACGATTGGCAGCAGTCTTGGGTCAATTCCACGAAGAAAGGGTGGACTGCGCGCCTCATCCCGGATGCCAGACCGTGGCTAAATCGAAGGCACGGTGAGACTTCTATTTGACTCATGTTTTGAGCAGGCATGGGTGTTTTCAGTCTTACCTGCACAAGATTGGCAAGTCACGATCCCCCGATTGTCGGTTTTGCCTAGGAGAGGAGGACAATGCATGCCACACATTTTTTGCGTGGAAAAAATGGGTCAGGCTGCGAAGGGACCTCTACAGGGAGATGGGAGAGCTCATCTCCGCATAATATAGTCGCGGTGATGCTCGAATCGGTTAACGAATGGAACCAGGTGGCACTTTATGCTCGGGCAGTCCTAAAATGTAAAAGGGACTCACAGCAGCCGGGGGCATTGGGGCTGGAGACCGCTTTTCTGGCACTTCCTCTTCCCCTCTACCCTCCCGCTAAGAAAGGGATCCCCCAGCTTGAAGGCACCTCACGACGTAACAAAACGAGACCTGGCCCGAAGTGATGTGTCAAACGGTTCCAGGTTGGGTTCTCAGGTTGACAGGGGAGGTGTTTAGTTGTTAATCCAGTTCTTACGAGCATGGGAGTCCCACACTCTGTGCATAAATGGTATTCACCTCCCTACCACAAAAAAAATCCATGGGAACCAGGAGTAACATTAGCATCGAGCAAGTTAATAAAGGATTCAACTTCAGAAGGATCGGTGGAGTAGGATATGATTGATGCTGGATAAATTTGAATTGAGTTTATGGGGGAGTGTAGTGTATCAGAAAAGGAAAAAATAGAGGAAAAATATTCGGCAAATAGGTTAGAAATATCTTGAGGGGAGGAGGCTTCAGTGTTATTCCATTTAACATTATGCGGGATGGTATAGGAGGATTTAAAGGATCGGATGTAGGACCAAAAGGGTTTAGCGTTTTTCGTCAAGAGGGGACTGTCTAAACTGTTTTTTAGCCAAAGAACGCAGTCTACAAAAATTCTGTTTGGCGTCATCATTCCCGGTCAATTTATAGTATCTATGCCCCTTGTCTTTGGCCTCTAAGGCACGAAGAACTTTTCGAGTAAGCCAAGGCTTCATTTTAGCTTTGTGAGGAGCTTGCAGTGGAGTATAAAGCGCAATCAGATTGTTAAGGTAGTCGTAAAATTTTCACTATCATAGTCAAGACGAGTGAAGAAGGTGCACCAGTTGAAGAGTGGACACTCGATTACTCTTTCACCGTGGACAGCGTTAGAACAGACAGGATGGGTGGCGAAGAGTGCGCGCACTATCTCGTTCATCTTTTCCACATCACGTGTGCAAGGCGTCCGTATCGTACTCAGCTTTCGCATAACTAGTTTGTAGCCAAGGCCCCACGGATCCTTGTTTACATTGCCCACTAGATCTTGCCAGCAGCGAGCCTTGCTATTGTTAATCAATTTGCGAAGGCATTTCCTGGCCGACTTATATGCTGCCACCGGGCTGCATACCTTGTCACGGTGCCGTGCCCGTTGATACTCACGCCGAAGCTTGTGACCCTCCCTTCGCTTTACAGTGATTTCAGTTGACCACCAGTACACTGGGGGCTTGCCGTGTCGGGGTTTTCGGTGAGGCGTAGAAGCATCGCAAGCAGTCGTAATGATGCTCATAGTTGAGTTTAGGATGTCCTGAGCTGGCAGTTCTTCCGTCCCTTGTGAATTTCCCTGCAGCGGGGCACTTACTGTGAGCACCTTGACGAACATGTCGGCGGCCATTCTTATGATGTTCCATCCAATTGTAGAAAACCGAGAGCACGGACGTCGCGAGGCAACCTCGCTGATCTCAAGCAGAATGCACTGATGATCACCGGCTGAGTAGTCCTCAAATACTCTCCAATTGTGTATCCTCGGTTCTAATTTGACCAGAATGTGGCCCAATCACAGTTTGTCGTACTGCTTCAATGGCAGTGTTGGTGTCTTTGGGCTTTACATTTCTCTGATATCCTGTAGCACCTCCACGAAGGATCAGCCATCTTGGGGTTTTATGAGCAGTTCCCGCTGCTGAGGTCTTCGTTGGGGCTTCTTTCTCTCCTGTTTCGCATTAGGTCTTTTTTCTTGTTAGGTGTTTGCGGCTTTCTTCACTTCGGCGCTTTATTTGTCTGTTCACTCGTGTCTTTTCCTGCGGTAATCTCTTTGTCGACTTCAGGATAGTTCCTTATTATTTCGGGATTTGCGATCTTTGCATCGGTTTCTTCGGTAAATATTGCAGCAGTGACCATCGAATGCTCGATGATCTTTTTACTGTCCATCACTCAAACATCTGGCGCATCCTGCGAAGTTTCCCAATTGTTTTAGGACGCTCATGCGTTTGTATCATCTTTTTACTGAATGCTAACTTCGCAGGTACCTTAATCTGGGCAAGACTGTCTGTTAATCTCCGTTTTTCGTCCGTCTTCACTGTTATGTATTCTTCGTCGTTTTTATCATCGTTGGTACCACTCCTGATGTGCTGTTAACATCGTGGCTGCAGCCACTGGTTGCGTCTTTGTTGTTGTTATTATTGTTTTCTTTTATCTTATTTTATGGTTTTTCGTTGCTCCAGTTATATTGGGTCCCCCCTCCGAGCCGCTATCTTTGTTTGTGGATGTAGTCACCTTTTTGGTCCCATGGTTATCTTTGCAGAGCAGGGAGGCCATGCGAGGGTTGGCACAAGCCCTTATGGGGACAGGTGCTGAGAACCAGACCAGGCATAATCGGGAGTCCGTCTCAACCGAATCTACACCACCAACCCAATGGTGCAGACTTCGAAAGTAGTCCGAGGGTCCGTGGGGGTGGTGCTCCCCAAAGAATGCTAGCCTCCAAGGGTGCTTCTGTCGACTGGCATTCCCCCTGCGGGAATTTCTTCGGGTACTTGGAGCGGGTCACCCCAAAGAATGCTAGCTTCCAAGAGTATTCCTGTCGGCCAGCATTCCCCCGACGGCAGGAGATTGTATCTGGTTGCCTCTGCTACTGCAAATTGATTTTGTGGCTAAAATAATATTGGTGTACGATGTGTTTCGCCAAAATTAAGAAACAGAAATTAAGAAACATCGATGTATGTATAGCGAGCAATAACACAACACAATCCTACAAAGTAGGGAAAAGCCGGGAACGGGGATATCAGCCCAAGGCCACGCTCTGCCGTGATGTCATCATAACGACAAGAACAGGGCTTAGGGTGGATGAGCATTCTATTTGAAAACCCTCCTTAATCCTCTGCATACATAGTTCTAGAATGTCGGAAGATATAAATATTCGTACATTTCACCGTCAAAGCCCATAAGCATACTAAAGCAGCGGTGCTCAAAAAGTTATCCACAAAGTCATCCAGCACATTTTGGAATAAGAACGAATGACAAGCGGGATGGAGCCAATCAATTATATTCCATATCCACAAAAAAGCGACAGGCTACGGTTCGAAACTAATAGAGACATCTCACTACTTTACACGGAATACAAAATATTGCCAAAAACAATAGAGAATAGGTTCAGATTATACATCAACGGTATTATGGAAATATTAATAAGCATGCATGCTAAGGTGGAAGTTTTATACCAAATTGAAACCACAATGCAAAGAAAAATAACTAATTAAGAATCACAACCTCATTTAAATGTTTGTCAATTCGAATCCTCCTCAAAAGCTCTTCCTGCCTCATTTCAGTATCACGCAGGCTTTAGAGTAAGAAGTTCCTTATGGATCAATTGCCCAGTCAGTAGGTACTTGGAAAATGCTGGCAGTTCAGCATGGACGTACACTTATCTTTTGTTGACTTTAAGCAAGCATACACCAGCATTGATTGCAATGTACTGCTCCAAATAATACTTAAAAATTAAATTATTCCATCTTACTAAAGTCATAATGACGATGATAACCTCTCAAGTCCGAACCAATTCAACTCACCGACGCACAAATATCGGACTAAAGCAGGGTGATAGACTGGCCCCAATGCTATTTAATTTGGCTCTAGAATACGTCATAAGAAAGCTTCCTGTCAATACACGAGGGAAGTTATTATATAGGGCCCCATTAAGGACATAACAATAAACAAATAATTTTCAATAAGTGATTATGAGGCGTGCTATGTATTTAGTAGCACCGTCTCGTTGAAACCACATATTGTTGATGTTAAGTTCATCCAATTCTAGCCAGAAATAATCTTCCAACATAACATGATAGCACTCTCCATTGACGGTAGCATGACGGTCGCTTTCATCCGCGAAAAAATATGGCACAATCATACCTGCGGCATGAAAACCGCACCAAACAGTAATTTTTGGCGGATGCAACGGTGTCTCAAGAAGCACATGTGGGTTTGTTGCTGACCAATAATGCATATTTTGCTGATTAACAAAGCCATTGAGCCAAAAATGCGCTACATTGCTGAAGATGGTTTTTTGATAATAGTAATTAATAAAAATTTTTGATAATTTTCAAACGTTGCTGGTTCCTGAACTTTACGATGATGAAAATGTTGACTTTACGAGTAACTAACGTTTTGACATTAACAGTTCATTAAAAAAGTTTAAGGTAGCGTTCATATGAAGATACGAAATCGTTATGTCGCTGATGCAAAACCCCATACAATTTGAGCAAAGTGGTAGTCCAAACGGACGATATCAACATCTTATCATGGTCGCTGACAACCACCAAAGAATTCTTTTTGAAACTCGACATCGAACAAAATAAAAAGGGCTAAAAGCCTGAAGTTTGAAACATATTGAACGCCTTCGAGAGATGAGTCCTGTGGCAAGTAATCGGAGCGAAGCTAGACGGGAACCAATGGCGAATTCGATACAACCATGACCTGTATGAAATTTTTGATGAGCCGAAGGTCTCAACGATTGCAAGGCTGCAGCAGCTGCAATGGGCAGGCACAGTGAATTGTATGGACGAGCAACGAATACCCAAAAAGGAATTTGTTGGAGAACTGAAGGCCAGAGACCAGTGGAAAATCCGAGGAAATGCTGGTCTAACTTGGTCGACGAAGACAGTTTGAGGCGCAATTTGCAGGAAGTGAAGGTCCGAGAGAGGTTCTAGTGGTACAAAGAAAAGAAAAATTTAATAATGATTTAACCAGCGAGGAATGGAGTTATTTCATCATATTTACCTTCAGTAACAGTAATTATAGGAAGAAAAATAATTGAATCAAAGATAAACAGCAAATTTGTCAAATAAATCACCTTTTCTTGAGAAAAGCAATTAGAACAAGATTAGAAAGTATTCCGAATTTGTATCCTCTGCTATATTTTTAAATTTTCCCTCCTATTTAAGAATGATTGAAATGAGATGCCAACAAAAAACAACAAAGTTTGTTCATGGCAGTTTAATAGCGTACCATCATTATCGCTTCCACGTGGAGTTAATTTTTGTATGAGTGACATCAAATTACATAAATATCCAAATATGTGAGATATCTCTGTGAATAATTTCCATATCGTTTGGCGTGAAGTCATGCAATGAATGTCATAAAATGAAGAATCGCTCTATATTGTAGTTGTTGTACGACCATTTCGCTAGATAGTAAAAATGTTCCTAACAATTCCTTTTCTATTTTCGAATTGAGCTGTGTTGAGTGTGAGGCCTACACGAACTTTCTTTATCGAATGTAGCACTCACTTTTAGGCCTCATTCTATTAATAATCTCTCAGTTAGTGTCAACTCGAAAACTTTTCGGAATTCGCATGGGAGGGTACTTGAGGCATACTTTTGCTTGCACTCTCTTTAAATTCAGGTCAGACTTGTTCAGCTTGTCACTCGAAATTTAACTTTAAAAGGAATTTGAAGGCGACGAAAATGACATGGTTTGGTTTATTAAAAATCAATTTTTGAACTCACTGAAAGGAGGCAAGTAGAGCTCTTGAAGAAGATTTGAATTGACAGACATTTAAATGAGGTTGTGTTTTTTAATCATTATTTCTCTCAGCATTGTGGCTTTAATTTGGCAGAAAACTTTCACACGGGCATGAACCTTTATTAATATTTCATTTAAAACGACAAACGATTTCATTAACCCCAGTTCCTCGCAATATATTTTGACATGTTCCCATTCGATACCCCATATCCTTTTTCATGTGGATAATATCTTGCGTATGCTTTCTGTTAAGCTAATCCGTTAAGCACACCACTGCTTAATCAGTATGCGGTTTTGTTGTGTACAAAATTGAAAATATGTACATATATGCATATCCTTCCCTACCCTTTCAGAGGATAAGAAGTGGTTGTGAATGATAATGCCAAGTATGTGGCGGGTATGTGAATGCATAATTAAAATTATGTTTTTTGTTTTGACGTCGTCGTTATTTTGATATTGTTCATGTACATAATGAACTACTTTCATTCACTTTGTCACAACCTTATTGATATAAGAATTTATATCAATAATTTAAAAGAATTTATGCAAATAAAATTCCGAAAAAGTGAAAGTAGCTCATTACACGAACAATATCCTGAAAAATCTTTATTTATGGAAGTGGTATCGTAGCAAAATTCTTTAATGAAAGACGTACATCAATTTACCATTGCATGGTATTGTTGTTCAAAATAGTCAAAGAGTCCAGTTGATTTTAATCAAAATTTTGAGAAATGGTGTGAAAAAAATTAATCAGGACGAGTAAGGGTTAAATTATCTCGTTGGTATAGTCAAGACAAATTAGTTTTTTTTAGCTATACTAAATCATGCAGTACCAAAAATTTCAGGAATACGAGTATACTCGTATAGCGAGAATAGCAAGCGACCAACATAAGTGACCGCCTACTTGGATTCGAGTTAAGATCCACAAATAAGTGTTTAATGATAAATGCTGCCAAAAATCTGCTAAAAACAAAAACTAGTAACTTTAGCAAGCTGAGTAAGTAGGAGAGTGCTACTGCCAGAAGGACTTTGTAACCATCCTAGGATTTAAAACATGCTTTTTGTTTCGATGATTTGAATTATATTGTACTTACATCCATTGTTTCTATAAGGAACCGTTCAAATGTATCCAAAAGATTGAGTATTTCTTAAACAAGCATATAGCAGACGACATTTTGTTTTAGTTTAAATGTTTTTGCTGAATGCCCGGCCATTTGAACATATTTTAGAAAAACCGTATTCTTGAAATTTTCATGCAAATCCGAAGAAAACTTTAGTGTCTTAGTCGATCGGAAACTATATCAACTATTAACACGTACTATTTTTGTTGTAATTTCATGTAATTGAAACGGATACATCTTACTTGATTATGATTCGATTTTTATGAAATTTTGTAAGCACAAGATTCTATGTCAATGTACCCAATCATGAAATTTCAAAAAAGTTAAGGATACCGTTTGGGTTTTATGGGGGAAAGCAAAAAACTCAAAAACCATACTTTTACTAAAGCTGAGTGAAAATTGATTGCTGCACTTGTACTCATAACAATCTTCCTCTACACAATTTTCAAAATCTTTAGGCCTACAGGTTTCCAATCACCAGGGAGAACACAGATTTTTGTAGTTTTTCTTCCATCTTGCTCCCGCGATGCACAAACTGACTCTTTTGTTCCAGATTTTAAAAGCTCAAACCAAGAACTTTCATCTGATAACCCACTCGACTACTTTTTATAAAAAAATGTTTACAGGTCACTTCAGTATGAGGGAGGAGCATATTTAAACATTTTTTAATAAGACCTCAACTTTCGAGAGACCACGACTTCTTACGTTCTCACAAAGTTTGAGCTTTGTAGCTTTTGTAGTTTTTGAGAAAATTTGCTGTCCCGAATGGGTTGACGACCAGACAGTACGCAAAACTAGTAAATCTTTGTGAAACTCGTTTTGCAAAACCTTAATAATGCAGCCAAAAGCTTATCAGCGAAGACTAGCCTGCTACAAAAATTTGACATCGAAAGGCTCAAAGCCGCGTCTCTGGCGAAAGATTTCACGGAGACCCTCACCAACCAGCTGGTCCCATCTTATTAAACGCATTGTTAGAGACAAGCAACGAGATCTGGTTGGAAGTGAAAGCAGCTATTAAGGCAGAAAAGACGATCGAACATCAAGCCCGGTGCAAGAGAAATGATTGTTTCGATGATAAGTGCCAGAATATGTAGTAATCAAGCAGTCACACAAGCAAACTGCTCGAAAACCATCCTATCCCCTATTCAAAATTTTAATGGCAGATTTAGAAAAATATTTAATTATTTCCATTCATAATCTTAATTTGTCAAATAGTTTTCTTTCTTATTATTATTATTAAATCTAATTTTACATCAATTTTCCTTTATATCAAATTTAAATGTTGTAATGAATTTATGTCTAAATCCGAACGAGGAACCGACCTCTCATCGGTTCTAGACGTTAAGTCTGAGTAGTGCTAACGGATGGTACCAATCGGTCAACCAATCCGTGCACCGTAATCCATTTTCACGGTGGCTGCTTGTCGGCCAGCTAGATCGGAGAGGATTTCGGTCGCGGGTCTCCAAATGGATTACACTCATCTACAATTTCCAGCCACCAATAAACGCCCGTTTCCAAACGCTTCACAAAACACAATTCATACGGAGAAGGACCCTGCTTTACGTTGCTCCGTATTTCTTCATTCAATCAGTCAAAGAACAACAATCTTACCTTTACTTCGCGTTCCCGAATTTCCCGATGCGGTACCGAAAAATATACTACGCTAACTCAAACCCGACGAAAGCTACGTTAAGGAAAAGGCAAAACCAACAAAGGTACCGCGTACCGCGCGCGACGCGAAACCGACCTCAGCGGATTTACTCAAACCCTACCCTCGCGACGGCATACTTACCATGCACTCTACTTCCCGCTGAAAGAAAGGACCACTGGAAAGGAAAGTCGTTGTTAATTTTTAGCAATTCATATTATCCTCTCAATTATATATAATTAATATATTACTTTACGTTATTTCCGCCACTAAAATACTGATCAGTGCTAAGATTCTACTAAATATAGTACCAAATAAGATAACAATAAAATTATTTGAAATCAATAAAATCAAAAGTATTAAACGAGACATTTTTGATTTTCATATAGGTTATTTCATTTGAAACGGATTTGTAAGCATCTCGTAAGGATTTGTGATCATAGTGAGAATTTTTATGACAAATCATATAGGAGATGGTGCATATCTTGATCTGTATTTTATGTAATATTAGGTATAACTTATTCTACAAATAGTGACATTAATTCAAGTACATTTACTTTTATATTACATGAAAATAATCGAATAATGGGCAATATTTATATGAGCTTCCATAATTCGGGACTGAAGTATTCGATTGCCATGTCGAAAAAATGTTATATAAAAATTGATAAGACTAAATGTACTTAAGACAATACACAATTACGAATATATAATAAGATAGAAGAATATTACCTTATGCCTAATATAAGAAGTCTTAGCTACACCGTACAGATTAGTTATTGGAAATTCATGACACATGTTCGCGTTACATTTATTTACTTTGGGGCCCAAACAGTTGTTAAACAATCCAAAACGGAGAAAATGCATTGAGGTTTCTAATTGTGTACGTTGTAGAATTTTTGCCTACGTTATTTTAGATATGTATACTTATTAAATAAAAATATCGAATGTACTTAGTCGTAAGTGGTATGGTGATAGAAAATGAAACAAAATTACCAAAAATATTCTTAATAACCCAATAAAAAAAACCTTTTTCCTTCCATCTTTCATAGTTGGATTTTTAGCTCGTGAGTATTGGGCTTGAAAGTCATTTTCATTAGAGTGGTTGGGTTTAGTCTTCTTTCTATTTTTCCACTTTTTCATTTTGAATGATTATTCGAAATAGAATTTTCTGCGCGAAAGAAAAATAACGGGATCGGGACTTTGCTTCTTTTACATAAGTAACACATAAATCAGGTATATAAGAGCGCAAATACACTTAAGTGCTTCCATGTTTGTATGAATGTTTCAGTTTAAAGTTAGTACAATAAACATTCAAAAACATCCTGGACAAATGTCTCACGTTCCATCGACGTGACCCCCATGCAGATGAAACTTGAGAATCTTCATTGCTTGTAATATTTGTCAAACAAAAGTTGGGAAAATCTTCACGGGATCGGGTATCGGAAGCATTTAGTTCGTCGTTACTCCTGAGGTCACTGCTTATCTCACACCTGGAATTTGGCTGCCACAAAGCACCATGAACAACAAACCCACTCTTACCTGTTCTGTTCAAAGCTTGTTCTAGAACAGTGCTAAAATCGTTTGTATTACATGGAAAAGCATCAATGTCTTGAAGAAATTCTTCTTCCAAATTTAAAATATAATCCTTCGCTTCTAGCACAGCTTTCGCAAGGCCAACAATTGTTCCAGCATCAAGGTTCTCATCTCCTACCTCTTTGTCCTATTAAACGTGGATGTACACGATGGTCGACATCTATGATTTCTTCTATTTGCGCGCTTAGCTCACTGAAAATTGTAAGAATCTCGTTTTAGCTTCGTTTGCATTCTTTTCATAGCCGATGATTGCTAATGCTGTTGGGTGCATTTATTCAGATTTGATTATGACTTGGATCGAACTGAACATCATACCTTGTAGCCGCGCACACAATTCCGTTTGGAAAGTAGGTTATGGGACACTGCAGAAGGTTGCTGGACATGTGTTCACTATCGAACTGCCTGAAGTTTTATAAAGCGTACACTATGGAACTGAACATGATTATGAGCAGTAGTATTTACGCAAAGCAATGCCAATACGTATGCAAATTCGCTTCTACCATTCTACTTGGCAAAACCCGACGTCCTATGTTTCCAATTGTTTCGTATGCGAGTTTTGACAGCCGACAGTTCTTGGGTGGCGGCCACTACTTCCACACTCCACTACCATGTGGCTGTCGATTCACTTTGACATCCCACGACAAAATTAACGTGGGATGTGAACCCGTTACAACCAACATGAGATGACAAGCCACATAGCAGCAAGGTGTGTTGGTAGTGGTCGCCAGCGGCGTCGCATGATTCATTACAATGTTTCCCTTTAATTACATTCTTCACGAAATTTAAACTTTTATTACTATTTAGAATTTTTTTCGTTTTTCTTTACTTCAGTTAGTTTTTCCTGAAAAAAATGTTAAATCTGTCAATTCAAATTTTGAACATGGGAACATAGATTTAGTACTCTACTCCCCAACGGTGTTTTACATTACCGAAGGAAAGCTAACTAAGCTGAGCTCAGCTGAGGTGATTTACCGTATACACGGGATGGGAGAGAGAAAAAATACACGTTTTGGGACGAATCGTGGAGGTGACTTACGACCGCGACACGGTGTGGACGCGAAAAACCACGGTGATATTTTCTCGACCGGGTTTTGAAGCCGGGAATATTTGAGAAGAGGTCAGCTGAGATTCCCAAATCGTTTTAAAGTTTATAAAATGTACATTTAACGTTTCACTATTGAATTTTTGCAAAATCGCGGAGATTGTGCGTTCGGTGCCATTACGCGAGGATTCAATTCGAAAATTGTAAAAACATAGAATCCAAAGTGTCGTTCTTCGAGTACTACTTCGACCTACTTCCACCGTTTTCGGTTAATCATGTCTCTAATTCAATTTGCGTGAACGCAGAGATCGGGGCAAACGACGACTTCGGCTAGTGAAGATTTTACTGAACCTTTCGTCCACGACATTGCATTTCGGATTATCAGTGGTTTATTAATTAAAAAATTTTATTCTCAGAGCGACTTCAAGGGAGTAGTGAATTTGAGCAGTTTAGAATTCCCGCAAGTGTTTTGCCATGATCAGTAATGAAACAATCCTACCAGCAATGCAGTAATACCTCAAGCTAATTGCAACCATGAAAAAATGTCTAGGGCAAATTCATATTTAGATCTTTGCATTGCTGACGCAAGACTTGAATTCAGCTTTAATAGTCCTCAACGGAAACTGCAGGTGCTTCCTTATGATAGTGACTATAACGCAATCGTAATGAAAATCAATCATCACAGGGATGATTTCTTCCTCATTCCAGTTCAACATGAAAATCATCGATTGAATTTCAAAAAAAAAGACTGGGAAAAGTTTCAAAAGAAGTTTAATCGCGAGTAATAGAAGCAATGTCTTCCTTCTGATGGTGGTAACTCTTGCTCAATGGTTCCTAATGACAGGAATCTAACTAACGATGAAATATATGTCAGTTTGTCGAAGTTAGAGAAGCTGACGTTAGAAACGATTGAGAAAGTCGTTCCAAAGATTAAGCATCGAAACAATATGGAAGGATATGAAACACCAACCATCGCAAGGTTGAAAAGATTGAAAAGCCTTCTTCTCACACGCGTCAACAATATTTATCGACGATTTTGGGACACCAACCATCCCTCGTTGTCTTTGTTGAAATTACATCTGAAGAATGTGCGGAACTTAATCCGGTCATACTTCAGGAGTGAGGTCAGCAATCAATGGGCGGAAAAATTGAGGGGTATTAGCCTACAGGACCCAAACGGCGTGTTCGCGAAAGTGAATAGCATATTCCGCAAGAAGTCTCGAGTGAAGGTATCGAATCTCGAAGTCACTAGTGATGAGATAAATCTTCTCGATAGGGCTGGTATCGAAATTGATAGTACGATTCCGGATAGAAATGGGAACAGGATTTTTTGTGAAGGGTTGGATAAACTTGCCCTGATTGGAACAGATGTTGAGTTTGTACATCTACCGAACCCTGAGAGAGGAAAAGAAATATTTTCAGAGGTCGTTGAAGTAAAAGTTTCCGACTTCAAATCAGGCCTGAACGGCCAATCAATTCTTCATTTCAATGAAACATTAACATCTGACCTCATACCGAGCTTGAATGAAGATTGTGTTTCATATTTCGCAAGATAAACAACAAGAAATCATGTGGTACTGATGGTATTCCAAATGTAGTGCTCCGACATTTGCCTGAGGTTGCTATAAGTAACTTTTGCATATTGTTCAACAACATATTGCGAAATTCATATTTCCCAAATGAGTGGTAAAAGGCTAAGGTATTTCCAATCTTGAAGAAAGGAAAAGAATCTTCGTGCCCAAAAAGCTATCGCCCAATCAGCTTGCTGCCTAACATCAGCAAAGTGTTTGAAGTGACACTCAACAGAGTATTAAACGCCCACATGGAGGAATATGAGTTGATGTCGAATTGCCAATTTGGTTTTTTTTTCAAAGTCAAAGTCAAAAGCGCTTTATTTAATACTAATCGTTATAAATTTTAAAAGAATATAGAGCAAAATCCAAACAATAACAATAAAAAACTTAATGGCCGAAACGGCTCTTTAAATTTGTACGTTATCATTTAACACATTTAAAAAAAAAACTATAGCAAATTCAAATCAATGAAGATTATTACCAACCAACACTATTCTAAAATTATTTATCATCTTAAACTACAGTGAAATTTGATCCTACACCTAATATGTTTTAACTTAATTCTAATTAATGCAATCATAAACTTTATCTTATACTTAAAAAAAACTATAACAATGTTCTTAACCTAAGCGTTAAACCTTATCTCTAACCTAATATAGTAAACATAATAAAAACCTAACCTATACCTAATTTTTAACAAAAATAAACAATAACACTTTTTTTGTGGTAGGGAGACGAATGCTATTTATGTACAGAGTGTGGGACTCCCATGCGCGACTGGACTACCCACTAAACACCTCCCCTGTCAACCTGACATATCCTCGGGTCCATGGGGGCGGCACTTCCCAAAGACTGCTAGCCTCCAAGAATGTTCTTGTCGACCGGCATTCCCCCTGCGGAGTTTCCTCGGATACGTGGGGGCGAAACTCCCCAAAGAATGCTAGCCTCCAAGAGTGCTCTTGTCGACCGGCATTCCCCCTGCGGGAAACAATAACACTAAATGTAGCAATAATGAGCTGAAACTCAAAAACTAAATAACGAAAAACACCAAAACTGGAAATAAACACGAATAATTTAGACATTGTCATTCAGCCACCAATACCTAGATAGCCCCGTCTCAACTCGATCAGCTTCAACGAATCTAGCAAATGAGTATCTCCATTGGAACTGTTGGTCTCGTGAACTCAAATTCGAAGGATATTTTATCTTCTTATCGGTGGCCCGTCGATATATGTGATATATGACTGGGACGCCGTCAGAATCAAAAACATATCGATTCATGTCCAAATACATGAATGCTCCTGGAGGAATGAAGCCAGTAGTGAGGCAAGTCGCAATATACCCGTCTGTAGGGTGGAACGGCTGTGAAATCCAAGGGTTTTCACTCACAGTCACAGATCTTGCGATATGATTCCGAAGAAGCTTCAATATGAAGATATCGACTCTCGTCACTTCAGCAGTTTGATAAATTCTTCTATTCGATATATAATGTTTCCAATCCGTCTCAGGCTTTCTGTACAAACCAACACATGCACGAAGACATTTCCTTTCGAAAACTCTTAATTTTCCCATAGTACTAGCGCTCTGGTTATACCAGATCTGACATCCATATGTCAAAACTGGTCTAACCAGTGTCTTGTAACAGATAATTTGGACCTTTTGATCAATGTATCTGGAATGAAAGAGTTTTCGAAGGGCCATGACTACTTCAAGTGCCTTACTGAGCATGATTTTCACATGTTCAGTATAGTACAGATACTGATCGAGATAAACACCGAGGTATCGAACACAGGATTTATGCGATACCCGTTCTGAACTAATCTCGCCAGCCATGATGTGGAAATCTTTCCAATTACGTTTCAGGTCTTGACTGACCCCCTGCAGCGTTGTCCGAAACAAGATTGTTTCACACTACTGCGCATTGATTTTCATTCGCCAATTGTTAGTGTACAGCTGTACACCATTGAACATGTTTTGGAGATTGCTCTGAACTATTGTAGCTTGTCGGTCGGCCGTATAAATATCAGATCATCAGCAAACGCTAAAAATGATCGCGTTGGTGAGACGTTAAAATCAAAGCCGTTCAATAGCTTGCGAACGAATATTGAGAAGAGCCGAGGCGCAGTAACTGTTCCCTGGTGTAGATGATTCAAGACCTTGAATTCGCGCATTGTTGTCAAATTCCCATCAGTTACAACAAATAATTTCCCATATAATATATTGCACAAAATGGCAACAAGGTGTCTGGGGAACCTGTCCTGAAGGAGTTTAAAAACTAGTCCATCTAACCATAACGTATCGAAGGCTTTCTCCATATCAATGAGACATGCTCCAACACATTGTCTATCATTTAGTTTCCAACAGATGTCTGAGGTTACTTTAATTATTGCATGTGTGGTCGAATGCCTGGCACGAAAATCAAATTGGCAATTCGGGATCAACTCATTTTCCTCAATGTGGGCGTTTAATGCTCTGAATGGTATCACTTCAAACACCTTGCTGATGTTAGGCAGCAAGCTGATTGTGCGATAGCTTTTCGGGGACGAAGATTCTTACCCTTTTTTTCAAGATCGGAAATAGCTTAGCCTTTTTCAACTCATTTGGAAAATATGATTTGCTCAACATGTTGTTGAACAATATGCAATAATTCCTTATAGCAACCTCAGGCAAATGTCGGAGAACTACATTTGGAATACCATCAGTACCACATGATTTCTTGTTGTTTATCTTGCGAAATATGAAACACAAGTCTTCATAGCTGACAAAATAATCAATAAGACTCAAGCTCGGTATGAGTTCAGATGTTAATGTTTCATTGAAACGAAGAATTGATTGGCCGTTCAGGCTTGATTTGAAGTCGGAAACTTTTGCTTTGACGACTTCTGAAAATATTTCACTCCCTCTCTCAGGGTTTGGTAGATGAACCAATTCAAAATGTGTTACAATCAGGGCAAGTTTATCCAATCCTTCACAAATAATCCTGTTTCCATTTCTATCCGGAGTCGTACTATCAATTTCGATACCAGCCCTATCGAGAAGCTTTATCTCATCACTAGTGACTTCAAGATTCGATACCTTCACTCGAGACTTCTTGCGGAATATACTATTCACTTTCGCGAACACGCCGTCTGGGTCCTGTGGGCTAATACCCCTCAATTTCTCCGCCCATTGATTGCTGACCTCACTCCTAAAGTATGACCGGATTAAGTTCCGGACATTCTTCAGATGTAATTTCAACAAACCCAACGAGGGATGGTTGTACTGAAAAACATTGTATTTAGAAAATTGTATTACGAAATATTGATTATATTTTAGAGAGATGCTGTACAGGCAAAAAGTATTGCTTACAAGTTTTCGTCCAGAGCTAACTTTCTAAAAAGGCATTTGAAGCTTTACATGAAGAGTCTGATTTAGTATTCCTGAAACTCTTAACTACATTAAGAGTTTACACATATATACGGTCCGAAGCGAATTTATTTCCCTACCGCAGCCACAGTAGCAACGTTAACTTCATTTAACATCCAGTTAACTTAATAACCAACCTAAATTCACATATGAGTACACACGCGGATAAATATTTGACGGTAGCGTTTCCTGGTTTCCTTTTCACACATACACATATGTTACATATTGCATACGCGTCGCGTAGCTGTTCTCTTTTCAGATGATTACCATTGTATCTTTTAATACTTAATACTTAAATTTAACGAAAAAAAATTATTAAACTGTTTTAATTTCAAGCCAGTTTAGTGTTTGTTTAGTCAACACATTGTTTCGATTCATTCATTGATGATAAGGTTCTTCTTTTTCAATTTCCACTTCCACCTGAAACATGATGATATGTATCCCTATGTTTTACCTCTCTTTCAATTTAATTTGTAATAATAGTTATTTTGTCATCATTGGTAGGATTATAGTTATTTTATTTCATTTTTTTGATATTGTTATAAGTTAATGTTGAATATTTAAAAAAAATCAAAGAAAAATTAATATATTTTATAAATTTTTTTTGTGAGAATTGAATGTTGCATACAATGAACTACTAAGTTAAACCTACGGTCTTTTCCTTTCGATCGACCTGACCGGGTATAGGACCCGCATCGATTTCAGACTCCTCCATTAAAATGGGCTAGCCATCGGGCGCGCTCCTCCGTTTCTTTGGTGTTAACAGGGGCTCTTGCCGGGTGGAGTGGCCTTCCGCTCGCGTGCCCTTTTATGGTATAGACTCATGTGATTCCATCACATAATTCTATAATATAAATTGGCCACGTCTATATTTCTCATTTGATGGAAAAATTCATGCAAATTATCTTTGTATGAGTTTTTCACTCAAATGGGAAATATATGGCCACGTCTACGTTTGGATCTTGATCCGGTTGGGAGGGTGCGAGGCTGCAGTGATGATCTGCTGCCACGGCGAAAGAGGGTGGTGGGATCCGCTGAGATTGGCCTTGTCTGAGGACGTGTAACTGTGCTGGCAGGCTAGCATTGCGGTGTTGTGGGGCGGGTTCTTTTTCCCAACACAAGGACCCATTACAAAAGAAGTTTCGCATCCACGAATTTCGAGGGTCAAAGGAATATCGACTGAAGTCGAGAAGCAGGTAACCTACTAAGGGTCAAAAATTCCTGACGTAGAGGACAAACCAGACGTAAAGAAAAGAGACGGCCTTAAAAGGATTTCGTCATTACCGACGATACTTATGGCCTCTAAATAAAAGTAGCGGTGCCCCTCACGCCCTCCCAACCGGGTCAAGATCCAAATGTAAGCGTGGCCATATTTTCCATTTAAGTGAAAAACTCATACAAACATAATTTGAACGGAGTTTTCCTTTAAATTAAAAATATAAACGTGGCAAATTTATGTCATAGTATTATGTGAGGGAATCACGTAACACTATGCCATAACTAGGCACGCGAGCGGAAGGCCACTCTACCCGGGCAAGAGCCCCTGCAAAATGGGGTTAGCTCACCCGATCGCTAGCTCATTATAGTGAAGGAGCCAGCCAACGTGGCGGGTCTCATACCCGGTCAGGTTCTACGAAAGGAAAGACCGAGTTTTTACTTTATTTTCCATTTTTAGGGGTTTGCACTAAAATACAAAACCCTATTGCAATCACGACCTGTGTCCGTCTGTCCGTCCGTCCGTCCGTCTGTATGTCACAGCACTTTTTCTCCGAAACTATAAGGGCTACAGCCATGAAACTTTGTAGAAAGGTCAGAAGTGGTGACCTCTTGAAAGTTCAAGGGTGGAAAATTTTTTCAAATGTGTTTAAGGGGGGTCTCCCCATATAAGGGGGTGACCCCTCAAAAAAAAAATTTCACCATTGGTAGTCGAGTAGGGTGTCATTGGAAAGGTCTCAATGAGATCTTTTCAAAACAAGTCTTAAAATTGTCTTATAAGTACCGAGGGGGCAGGGGAAGGGGAAATGTACCAACCTTTCGCGTACCCCCCCCCCCCCCCTCGCGATTGGACACCTTCCATCCGAAAAATTTGAAAAAAATCATGAATGTAGGCCTTCATGAGCACAACAACAATAAATACATGAGAAGTCGAAATTCACTCAACTTTGTTAGTAATAGTATGATTTATCGATTTTGTGTTTTCTTGAATAAAATCTAAATGGTACCCTTAAACTCAATAAAATTTAGCAAAGAGATGACTATTTATAAGATTGATCTTTTCGGAAAGTTTCATAAAGATCGAATAGTATTTACCGAAGTTATAGCGATTTAAATTTTCGTGTATTACTATGGAGCAATATGCCCTGTATTACTATGGAAACATATTGCTATGGAGCCATATGCGCTTTTTACCGACTTAGACACTACAGCTTTGCTAGAATTTGCATGAAAATTTCAGGAGTGATAGGTATCATGAAGATGAGTACATACAATTGAAACAAGTCGAAGAGGCAGGAGAGAGCTCCTAGCAAAAGGGCTTTGTTACCATTCTATGATTCGAAAAAATAGGCCATGAATCGATGATTACAGTACAGAGGAGTGGCCCCTGAAAAAAAATTTCATGAAAGGTAGCCGATATGAAATCTATTATTGTCTTCGTTAGTATTAATTTCCATAGGTTCGTATCTACGAGAATTATTTGTTCTATTGTCGTTTCTATTGTCGTTTCTATTGTCGTTTCTACCATCATTCCTGTTATTTTGTCTATGTAGTCTATTATTTGCCATATTTCTATTCTGTTGCTGATTTGAAACACCAGAATACTCTTCATTATAATTCCGGTTAGGAAAAAATCGATTTCTTTGAAAATTGTTTTGGGGACCATTAGATTGGGAAATATGCGGATTATTAGAGTTTCCGCGGTATTTCTCATTGTTGGTACTATTTTTCTTTTTATTAATATTGTCGTATTTAGAATTGTTTACCATATTTTGCCTCAAAAGATATAAATATGACTCCGTTAGATTTACAGCTTCTGTATTTAAAAGAGCCACCGTCATAATCTGAGGAACTTTTTGTTTAAAATGTCGTTAATAATTTCAGGGATAGTGTTTGTAGTATAAATATCACTTTGTTCAGAAAGGCACTTATTCAACATATCATTTTGTATTTTCAGCAAATAATAATAAATTTCACTTACTGATCTATTTGAAGATGCTCTTGTTGCCTTTTCGATGAGGCGCTCGTATGATTCCTGCGTTGTGAAGACTTTGATGAGAAGTTCTCGCGCCAGAGTCCACGTTCTTTGCCGCGATGGGATGTTTCCGATCACTTCCGCTGCATGTCCGATTATTTTTGGAAAAATGTAGAAATTTTCAACGAATAGGCGATCCTCCGGATTCTCGATGGCGTTGTACACTAGGTCCACTTTGCGAACGAAAGTAGCCACATCTTCATCTCCATTGAATGATCGCACTGTTGTCATTAAGCTTGCGGTTGTATCCGCTATCGCGTTCCGGTTGATGTTTTCCGGTGGTTGAACAGGTGGATTGATTGCATTCAGTTGCTGTCGAATTGCATCCATGATTCACTTTTGCATTTTTGTTCACTTTTTGATTTATTTTATTTTAAATACGCTGCCGATTTTTTTTCAACTAAGTGTTTGCAGGCTTCTCAGGTTTTTAACTAATTGAGTTTTAATTAATAGTTATCCTTTGGATACACTAAACGGAGTCTCCCCGAAGCGTGTTTAAGATCCCTTGTTTAAGGGCTTGTCGGGATCTCCAAAGAAAAAACTAGCACTCGATTTGTTATTTGTGCGGTTTTATTAAATTTTTTTTATCACCAAACTAAGTCCGTGCGATTTCGCCGTAAACTTCGTTTTACGCGATCTCTATAATGCACTTCTAATAGTTCGTATTAAAGGGAAACTTTGTTTCACGTTTTTCGCGAAAAACTTTTGTTTCGTTGAGTCTGTTTACCGACTGCGCCAGTTATGTATGAGCTTAAGCCAACGTCCAAAAAAATAAAATGCGAATAGTTTTGTATAATTGAAACGTCTTTATTGTAAGAATCTGAACTTAAGACTGCTTAAAAATACTGTCAACTGTTCCCATGATACCTCGGGATACATAGGAACGTTTCTTATCTTCTAAAGAGAAGCCAATGTAGTCAAAACAATAATATTCGAACGGATGCATAGGATTTTAATTAAAATCTCATCATAACATTCCCATGAATCCACTCGTGCGAATTTTGATTAAACTTATTGTTTACGTTATATACTTGGGTGGCATCTTGGGATGCACCAGTGCAGTGGCTCTGACGTCACTTACATACATATATGCATGGACATATGTTATTATATATGTAAACATAATGTATACTCCGCAATCAATCTCAAGAAATTTACTTAAAAAGATCTTTCTTAACCCTATCACTCGTTCACGTTTATTCGATACCCATCGCCTTCGTTTTTAGCTAACAAGGGCACCTAATTTTCATGAAAGTTTCAAGAAAATTATATCCTCTAGTTCAATGATAACTCGGCTATGCATTTTCATCTTCATCTGCAGAGTTATGATCAGTTATAGAAGCAAAAGTATCTCGGTTGCGATTTTCGCCAGTCTTTAGTTTGGAAATTACTAATTTTAGATTTCTGGGCATATGTTATAATGTATAATATTAACTAGAAAGTAACGAATCAACTCTATAATTTGCAATCACTCAATCCTTATTATTTCTTCGGGGAGAGAGAAGAATCCTTTACTAAGCTCATCGGTAAGCAAAGAATGAATTCGGAGGAGAAAAGCATCCTGAAATGTTCCCTCTAACTATTATTGAATTGTATTTATGGCACATTTAGAATTAATTTGTTGGTTATTTCCGGTAGAAATGATTGACTAAAATGTACCGTTTATGCAGAAAATTAAGTATACTGATAATATTTATCATCCATCACCAAAGGACTCGGCATGCCCATCAAATCCTTGAAGAGTGCCTACTAATTGGCACTTTTCGTGCCAAAGATTATTTAAACTCAATTTCTCGACACCAATGTATCATATTGAACTTTTAATATCTACAGAGTCCTTGGAAGGATTACAATTCTGTTCCGACACATTTTAGATCAATATGTTGTCCTTCTTTTGAAACATCTACAATCAAAATCCTTACACGTGTCGATCAGCTATGCGGAAAAATCAGGGTGAAAGTCGAAAATTTTTTTAAGTAAAAGTCCTTTACCGTTACTTGAATTTCTTATCCTTTAAACGGGACCTAACAGGAAGAAAGACGTATCATCTGCCAAAAATAGGACTTTTCTATCTATCTCCGTTTAAAAGTTATGCGTGAACATACATAAAAAAAGCAACAACAAAAAAATATACGCGATGAATGGATAACTTTCTTTCCATTGGAAGTCGGTTAAAATATGTGGTGTTGCTTTTCTATGGGCTTTTCATCGAATCAGGTCCTGCAGTTTTGATTTGATCTTGACATTTTGAGAAAAGATGAACAACATAAATGTCTGAGAAATCATAATATAAATATTTGCAACATTGCAACAACATCACGGCCGCTGAAAACATCTCATTGAAGTGTTCATTTATGGTTGATGTTGGGTGCAAAATCCTTCTGACATGAGCATACATCTATCTACCCAACTTGGTTTAACTTTAACTTTTTTCTCGATAATGGCAGAATGTTCTCTATAATTACAGTATAAATAAAACAGTTACTGAGTACTAGTAACATGCGGAATTTCAATTCGTTTCGCATACCCCACACCTGTGCGGTCTCTTTGTAAGATACATTTGTATTGCCAGGTTTGACCCATTCCAAATCTTCCCTCATATATTGATTCATTTTTTTCTGAGAAGTTTAGTCTATATACACAATATTTGACTTCCGATGAGATTTTCAAATCTAAATGAGTTCATTCCTCAAAAAGTTGCTCGCTCGAATTTTCTTAAACACTAAGAGTTGTATTGCGTGATTGAACACCATTTTTCACGAATGGCACATCTCCTATAAAGGAACAAAAAAAAAAAAATATGACGATTTGTCATCATTTATCAAAACCGTAACGACGCAGGTACGATGCGAAGAATTTCCGCGTGTTCATTCAAAGAACTCAGCAACTGTGAAATTATGTAAAACTTTTCTATAAGGAAATTGACACGCTGATTTGAGATTTCTTCATTATGAAATGTTACTCGATTACAAGAAAAATGGATTTAAAACAAGTTGAAGTGCAGGAGCGTCAAAATGATTTTGTAAACAAATTAATAATTCAAATAATGTTGTACCTTCTGAATATCAATATCTTCACTCATAATGCATTCACTGCCCAACCAATTTAGGGAGTGTAGCTTTGGGTGACAAGAAAATTGAACGCACTACTCGCGTTCATTAGGAAATTCATGAAAACATAAATGCAGTTTTGGGGAAAAATGCATTTACATACATCCATACAAACCACTTTTCAGTGAGGATAAATGTGCGTTTCACTATCTAAACGTTTTCACACGTCTTGCCTCGCACTCATTTATCATGTTTTTAAAATTGTTCAGTGCTTATTATTTGTTATTTGTTATTTGTCCGATTGGCAATTTATTGACCAACTCATATGTACATACATACCTTGAAGTTGAAATCCAAGCCTGCGAAAAAGATTCTCAAAATTTAAGTAAAGAATTATAACTTCGAGCGTACATATACGAGTGTTATTTCTGTTTTTTCCCTTCTCTCTTATTTTACTACAGGGTCCTCAGTGGCATACTGTGAAATTGATTCGTATGGCCTAGCAGGCACTTAGCCAGCGTTTAGCGATCTCGCCCTCTATTGGGACCAGTGGTGTTGGTTAACACTAGATTTACCGCCCAAGTCAAAATGACTGGTATCACTAGTTCATTTTAAATTTTCTACTTTGGGTTAATTTTATTTGCCACAACGATACCCAAACAATTAAAGACATTGTCAAACAAACATTATTATGTATGTAGCTTTATTTGTTTAGGCATGCTTAGAAAGTTCTTATTGATCATTGGCACTTCTACCACACCAGTCAAAATGACTGGCGCATTCTTTGCAGGGATATAATGAGTTTTCATATCTAAGATAAATAGCAGCACTAATGCGATTCAGGAAAATCATTATCCTCCAACAATATTTTATCACTATTCAGTTTTCTTTTGAATTTAGAGAACGCGGTTGTGAAATTTTTTCGTGAGTCCTAGAAAGAAAGATTAGTTTGGGCATTGAAGTATTCAAAAATGAGTCCTTTATCTAAAAAACAAAAAACAAAGTGAAACAGTATCTTTTTAACAACTTGGAGCTATCGGCAGGCCCTCAGGGGTAAGAAAACTACAGTATGGAATATTATTCTTTTATTAGTTTTATCTCATTTTATAGCTCCCCATGGCCTGAATATGGAAAAACGTGTGAAATCTTCTGTGCTTTTGAAACATATAGCCGATATACCTTTGGATTGTTCGGATGTCGAAGATGATCAACATAGTGATAGTGAAGGTGAGTTGTTCGAAAATGAAAGTGGTCCACATGGTAGAAATTACCACACACGCATCGAAAGTAGTGACAGTGAAAATTCCGATAAGGAAAATGCGGATCAGTCTACCGATAGTGAAAATGAGAGAATTTCAAATACGCGCACAAGAAGATGCATGCGATTGATTTCCACTTCTGATAAAGGAAATGAAGCTGGAATGCAAGATCAAGAAAATGAAATTTCTGCAGATGGAACTAATTGGCAAAAAAATAAATGAAGGACATCTTGCTGGAAGATTACCTGCTTTCAAGGATGTATCTGGGCCTACAGCTCACGTTAAAAGGAATATCATGAACGGAGAGATAAAAATTGCATTTTTATTGGTAATTGAACATTGCATTCTAGAATATATAAGAACATGTACAGAGTTAGAAGTGTCTCGAGCTTTGGGGGCAAAATGGGCCCTTACGCTAGCGAAGCTGAAGGCTTTCATTGCAATACTATATGCACGTGGGGCTTACGAGGCAGATACGTTAAGGCTTGAATACATATGGAATAAAAAGTGGGAACCAAATTTTTTTGCCGCAACTATGAGCAGTCACGATTTTACAGAAATCCTGCGTTATATCCGTTTTGATAAAAAAAGCGAGAGGCGCCAGCGCTTGGAAATCGACAAATTCGCTTTAGTCTCAACAGTCTGGAACAAGTTTATTGAAAACAGTCGAAATTGTTTCAAACCAGGCCCTTATATAACAGTAGATGAGCAACTATTTCCAACGAAGGCCAGATGCAGGTTCACTAAATATATGCCAAACAAGCCTGACAAATTTGGCATCAAATTTTGGCTTGCGTCTGATGTTAAAATTAGTATGTTATAAATGGACTTCCTTATTTAGAAAAAGATGAGCTGAGAGATCCATCAACACCTCTAAGTGATTTTGTTGTGCTAAAACTTGTAGAACCATATACTTTGAAAGGTAGAACCATCACTCCGGACAATTTTTTTACAAGTTATCCTCTGGCGTTGAAACTACTCTCCAAAAATACTTTCTTGACTGGAACGATGCGTGCAAATAAAAGGGAACTTCCAAAAATTTGCAAACAAAAGAAGGACAACATGGCTCGTTTTTCAACATTGCTTTATGAATCAAATGGATGTACACTAACGGTTTATAAGAGTAAGCCCAACAAAAAAGTATTCTTACTAAGCACAAACAAATCAAATTTGATGCAACTAATAAAAGGTTGCCTGAAACTGTGTCTTTTTATAGCAGCACAAAATTTGGTGTTGATTCGACTGACCAAATGGCACAAAAATATAGTGTCAAATCAGGTTCCAGAAGGTGGCCACTTCAAGTTTTTTTTAATATTCTCGATTGAGCTGGAATAAATGCCTGGATTTTATATAAAAACACGACAGGCGAAAACATATAGAGAAAAAACGATTTGTTACGTCTTTCTGAAGAACTTGCTTCTGAATATCAGATTTCCAGAGAAAAACTGCAAGAAGTTGCTAGACCCAGTTCAAGTGACACCATACATGTGCATAAATGGTGTCAAATAGGACATTGCAACAATGATAAGACAATAACTATTTGTAATACTTGCAAAAAAATATGTTTGCGGAAAATGTACACAACGGAAAATCTCCATATGTAAAAATTGTGACCGGTAACCACTAACAATTAAGTCTTCGATTAGAGATTAATACAAATATGCAATTACTTTTTAAATTATAATACAATTTGAAATTAAATTTTTTCGTAATACAAAAGAATTAAAATTTATGTGTGGTATGATTTAGACTTTAAATCAAAATTTGCGTTAATTAGACTGAAAACTATTATTTTTTGTAAACTAATTAATGTATTGACAACGTAAATAATCATATTTATATGTTGCAGTTATTATTTTTTCAATAAATATAAATTGGAAGCCTCCACAAGCATTTTTTTTCCTCAACACCCAGTAAACACCTCCGCTATCGACCCGAGGACCCAGCCTGGAACCGTTGGACACATTATTTCGGGCCAGGTCTCGTTTTGTTCAAGCTGGGGGATTCCTCCACTAGCAGCAGGGAGAGGGAAAGAGGAATTTCCAGACAAGCGATCCCCCAGCCCTGACTGCTATAAGTACTTTTTATCTTTCAGGACTACCCGAACACAATGTGCCACATGGTTCCTTTTATCAACCGATCCAAGCATCACCGCAGCTATACTATCCGGAATGAGCTCTCCCGTCTCGTTGCACTCTGTCCCTTTTTTGCTGCAAAAAATGTGTGGTAGACATTGTCTTCCTCTCTTGAGCATAACTGACAATCGGGGGATCGCGACTTGCCAATCTCGTGCAGGTAAAACTGAAAACATCCATGTCCGCTCTAAAAGTGGGTCAGATAGAAGTCAGTCCCACCATGGCTTTGATCCAGCCACAATATCACATACGGGATGAAGTGCACAATCCACCTTCCCTTCGTGCAATCCGCCCAAGACTGCTGCTGATCGTTGTATGGACGCTGTCTCTCCTCATGGGCAACTGTCTCAATCGCACCCTCGCTTCGACGCAGATAAAAAGCGCGGCGCTCTCTAGCAAGGGCGAAAACAGGCATCACGCCTGCAATGTCTCCCACCACCAAATTAGAGACTATCACAATGAGTATGCAATTATCAGTGCTCCTCTTCTCTGTTCCTGTGCCAAGCGTCTTCGGTGTACCTTCTTACTGAGAGCGTTGCCCGATATTTCTGCTCCGTACAGTAGCAATGAGCCTACAGCACTCATCAAGAGGTGTCCTTTTAATGGATTTGATCTCCCTACGTTGGCCATAAGTCGACTCAGAACCGATACTTCGGAAGCAGCCTTCTCAGCTGTTACCCTGATTTGCTCAGAAAATCTCATCTTCGAGTCGATCAGTAGCCCCAGGTACTTCACCGCGGGCTCCAATTCGATTTGTATGTCTCCAACACTGATCATCATTACTCTGGGGATTTTCTTTTTTGTCGAAATGACCACTTCGGTTTCTCTAGTGCCAGACTGAACCCACGAGCAGTCATCCAGCCTCTTACTCGGTTTATCCGCATACCTAGCCTAAGTAGCGCTAGTTCAACGGTGCGTCTTGCGACTAGAGATGCAACATCATCCACATAGCCGATCAAGCGCGACTCATCTGGCATCTCCAGCCTAGCCCATCATAAGATACATTCCACAAGTCTGGACCAAGGATAGATCCCTGGGCCACATTTGATATAACTTCCGTTCTTCATTTGACCCTGTGTCGTGTCATAAAGCGGGCTTCGATCCTTCAGGTAGTCCCTCAGAAGCCGCATTTCATTCTAGCGTATCTCCCCATCTAGTGGAGTTGAAGACGTCAAGCATCACCAACTCGTCCTAACCACTTCTGCGATCGCATCAATGGTGGGACTTCCTGCTATAAAGCCATACTGCCGGCATGAATCGCGTCAGTGAGTCTGCCTTTGATGAGTTTCTGTTGCACTTTTCCAGCAGTGTCTAGCATGCATAACAGGTAGTATGCAGACGGTAATCCGGGGTTTTCATTCCCCGTGCTGATCCAAACGAGCTTCATCACCTTCCATTGTACCGGGGCAACGCCGTCCCGTAGGCAAGCGTTGAGTGTGTTGAGCAGCAAATCAGAACAATGGTGATAGACAAGTTGCAACACCTCAGCTGGAATACTATGTGGACCTGGAGCCTTCCCGCTTGCAATGAAAGAATTGCCTCCTCCAATTTCGGCAGTTTTACTAGGACATCATGATGCAGTACTTTCATCATGGTGTTGCTCACTCAGCAGCAAAAAGTCGGCTTTCATGTTCCTCGCGAACTGCTTGAGCCGGTCTCGGGCGATTGAGCTGCAGTGTATGTTTAACTGCATGATATGGGTCATCAAAGTTCTGACTTTGCTTTGGCTAGGGCTTCCTCGAAAATCCAACATTTTTGTGATCCCGAGAAGTACTCAAAATCCGGTCTTGGATCTGCGTTCGTGCAAAGAATTCAGTGTGTCTCGTTCGTATACTTTTCAGGGGTTTGTACTAAAGTACAAAATCCTATTGCAATCATGACCTGTGTCCGTGCGTCCGTCCGTCTGTATGTCACAGCACTTTTTCTCCGAAACTATAGAAGCTACTGCCATGAAACTTTGGAGAAAGGTCAGAAGTGGTGACTTCTTGAATGTTTTGGGGTGGAAAATTTTTTCAAAGGGGTTCAAGGGGGTCTCCCCATATAGGGAGATGACCCGTTAAAAAAAATTTTCACCATTGGTAGTCGAAAATGGTGTCATTGGAAAGGTCTCAATGAGATCCTTTCAAAACAAGTCTTAAAATTGCCTTATAAGTACCGTTGCGAGCAGGGGAAGGGGAAATGTATGAACTTTTCACGTACACCATCTCGCGATTGGACACCTTTCATCCGGAAATCTGAAAAACTCATGAATGTAGGCCTTAATGAGTAAAACTGCAACAAATACTTGAGAAGTCGAAATTTATTCAACTTTGTTAGTAATACTTATGATTTATCGATTTTACATTTTCTTGAATAAAATCTTAGTGGTAACTTTGAATTTAATAAAGTTGTATACAAATGACTATGAATAAGATTGACCTGTCCTGCAAGATTCACAAAGATCAAATGGTATATAACGAAGTTATAGCGGTTTGAACTTTCCTGTATTACTATAGAACAATATGTGCTGTATTACCATGGAAACATATGCCTATGGAACAATATACGCTTTTTACCGACTCAGATACTACAGCTTTGCTACGATTTACATGAAAGTTTCAGGAATGATAGGTATCATGAATTCCTTTGAGAATTGGCTCAGCTAGTGGTATTAGTAAGCGTAAAGCAAAATAGTGGCTGTTTTAAATGCGAAGATTGAATAATTTTGAGTTATTTTGCCCCAACTTCAACGTTTAAGGCGCATGCTTTCAACATTTGATTCAATTGAATGAATGACTGAAGATGAGTACCTGCAATTAATACTCATAGGTGAAACAGGTCGAGGAGGCAGGAGAGAGCTCCTAGCAAATGGACTTTGTAATCATTCTAGGATTCGAAAAAATAGGCCATGAATCGATGATTACAATACAGGGGGGTGGCCCCTGAAAAAAAATTCATCAAAGGTAGCCAATATGTGTATCAAATGAAAGGCCTTTAGGAGAACTTTTCAAAACAGTTCTTCTGCTTCATTGGGGGCGCAGAGGGAGAAATACACGGAAAATGTGTTTCCCCCCTCGCGATTGGACCTCTAAAAATCTGAAAAAAATTATCAAGGGAAATATTTATGAGCATAATAATAACAAATACATCAGACAGTAAAATTCGTTCAACTTGGTTAATAATAGTATGATCTTCGAATTTTACATTTTCTCCGATAAAATCGTATGGATACCTTTAAAACCAACATAATGCGATATTCAAGTAGCCTTGCACAAGGTCCTAATACTCTGTAATCCGTTTGTTATTTCTAAACTTACAACAACAATAACACACTATCTTGGTATTGCTCAGGAATCTATCCTCGGTCCGGAACTGTGGAATGTATCTTACGATGCGCTACTAAGACTGGAAATGCTGGATGAGTCACGCTTGACCGGATATGCGGATGATGTTGCGGCTCTGGTCTCTGGACGCACCGTTCAACAAGCGCAACTTAGGCTAGGTATGCTAATGCGCCGAGTGAAGGACTGGATGACTGCTCGCGGGTTCACTTTATAACTGAAGAAAACCGAAGTGGTCATCTTGACAAAAAAGTGAACCCCTTCAGTAAGGATGATCAGTATTGGAGACTTGCGAATCGAAGCCATCGATGAAGTACCTGGGGCTAGTGATTGACTCGAAGATGAGTTTCTTTGAGCAAATCAGGGCAACGGCTGAGAAGGCTGCTTCGGGAGTATTGGCGCTGAGTCCACTTATGGCCAACGTAGGGAGACCTAGCGCATCAAGAAGACGCCTCTTGATGAGTGCTGTAGGGTCAGTACTACTGTATGGAGCAGAATTATGGGACGACGCTCTCAGTAAGGAGGTTTACCGAAAACGTTTGACACAGGTACAGAGAAGAGGAGTACTGAGGATTGCATCTTCGTAACCGACAGTCTCTGATTTGGTGGTGACAGTTATTGCAGGCGTGATACCTGGCGCCCTCCTTGCTAGTGAGCGCCCCGCTATTTACCTGCGCCGAAACGAGGATAAGAAGGAGATGATTTCCCGCGAGGAGAGACGGCGCTTGCTCAACGATTGGCAGCAGCCTTGGGTGAATTGCACGAAGGGAAGGTGGACTGCGCCTCTCATCCCGGATACGAAACCGTGGCTGAATTGAAGGCATGGTGAGACTGACTTCTATCCGACCCAGCTTTTGAGCGGGCATGGATGTTTTCAGTATTACCTGCACAGCATTGGTAAGTCACGGTCCCCCCATTGTCGGTTTTGCCCAGGAGAAGAAGACAATGCCTGCCACACGCTTTTCGCGTACATAAAATAGTACATGCTGCGAAAGGACTTCTACAAGGAGACGGGAGAGCTCACTCAGGATAAGATAGTCACGGTGATGCTCGAATCGGTTGACAAATGGAATCAGGAGGCACATTATGTTCGGGTAGTCCTAAAAGATAAAAGGGGCTCACTGCAGCCGGGGATATTAGGGCTGGGGGTCGCTTGTCTGGTACTTCCTCTTCCCCTCTCCCCTCCCGCTAGGAGAGGGATCCCCCAGCTTGGAGGCGCCTCCCGGCGTAACAAAACGAGACCTGGTCCGAAGTAATGTGTCAAACGGCTCTAGCCTAGGTTCTCAGGTTGACAGGGGAGGTGTTTAGTGGTTAGTCTAGTTGCCTTCTTGCGACCATGGGAGTCTCACACTCAGTGCTTAAATGGCATTCACCTCCTCGACACAAAAAAACAATGTTTGATTGACAAATACGAACTAAATATCACTTTGTACATCAAATCAAATAGTGCTGTTGTGCAAAATGGTCCTGCGCCTTTATACCATAAAGAACTAAAAATCTGAGTTGGGAAATACAAAGATTTACAGAATTTATGTAACAAAAATATAATACCAAACAGATACCATAAAGAATATTTGAATATGAAGTATGACGGAACTATACAAGATGTGTTGGTTGAAACAGATGAAGATTATTCCAAAAGCGAGCAATAAAATGACCTAAGTGATCCAGATTGTTAAACATTTAGCAAATATAATATTACTCTATGACAATAATTATTATTAATAGCGAAATAAGTTATTTAGGCTGAAATATATAAAGATGATTTGGAAAACAAAAGTTTATTTTAGCATAAATTCCACGACTTCGTTAATCTCAGTGTTCCAAATGTTTAATATATGTAAATAAAACATTTTTACATTCATATATATATTTTTAAGGTCTTTGTAAAAATTTTTTTTACAATGACCTACTAGTTTCGCGACCTGTCTGCCCGTCTGTCCGTCCGTCTGTCCGTCTGTCCGTGCGTCACAGCTGATTTCCTCAGAAACTATAGAAGCTAGAATGCTCAAACTTTGTGAAAAGGTCAGAAGTGATGGCCTCTCAAAAGTTAAGGTCTTGACAAAAATTTAAAAAATGTTTAAGGGGGGTCCCCCCTATAAACGAATTGGCCCTTAAAAATTTTTTAAATCAAAGGTAGTCGAGTGGGGTATCAAACGAAAGGTCTTGATTAGAACTTTTAGAATCTGAAATAAAAAAATCATTTGATGAATTAGGGGGTCCACGGGAAGGCAAAATGTACCCGAAATTTGTGTCCCCCCCCCCCCCCCCCTCGCGATTGGACACCTTTCAGCCGAAAAATCTGAAAATCAGCACGAATGTGGACCTTTATGAGTACAAGGGCAACAAATACCTTAGAAATAGAAATTCGCTCAACTTTGTTAATAATAGTATGATTTGTAAATTTTACATTTTTGCCCATAAAATCAAAACGGTACCTTTAAACTTCTTGAAATTTTGCAATTATATAGACTGATATAAGATATATATGTTCACAAAATTTAATTGAGATCGAATCATAATCAAGTGAGTTATAGCCATTTCAATTATATGGAGTTACAACAACGATAACACGTGTTTATGGTTCATATAGGGTTTTCCAATTAGAGGTGTTATTTTGATATTGAAAGAAAAATGCCATTTTTTAAAATAAATGATCGGATGTTTAGTTCATTATAAAGAAGAAGATATGCGGTTAATAGCAATAACTAAAATTGGGCAAATAACCACTACGACACGCTTACAGGACCATATCCTCTTCATGAAATTTTCCATAACCAAATCGCAAAGTGGCTGCCCTATGTGCTCGATAGCCTCACAAATTTCATCTTTGAGATCTTGAATTGACGCTAAGCTATTGGCATAGGCCTCCTCTATCACGTGGCTCCAAAGGAGGAAGTCGCAAGGTGTTAAATCACAAGATCTATTCAAAATAACACCTCTTATTGGAAAACCCTATATATATTTAAAATTCACTTAGGTACTTTTATTTTCTTTCAATTTTCATGAAAATTTAAGGAATAGTGTTTAACTTGAACATGTTCAATCGGCCGAGCATTCAGAAAAATCATTTAAGCTAGATTAAAATGGCGGCTGCACTGTGCTTATGAAAGAAACTGTGCATCTTTTGTATAAATTTGAACGATTTCATATCTAAGTATTGGATGAATATTTCAAGTTATCGATTCACGCCATTAGAAAACTTGCTTCTAACCCTAGGATGTTTACAAAGACCTTCTGGTAGGAGCACTCTCCTGCTTACTCAACTTGTTTTAATAATATTATGGAGGATAGCTATTCATTGTCGCTTGCGATAAAACTTAACATCGAATTTCTTAACGTTAGTTGTATATCAAGCGCCTAAACGTAATGAAGGATCCTTAAGTTAGGTCAGCAAAAATATCGTAAGCGCCAAAAAAATCCTTACAGCCAGTTATTTTTCATAAATTTTAAGTATTACACACAAATTGTCAAAAATCACAATTCTATGTTGTTTTAACTGAATAGCACATTTCTGTATAAAAATATTTAAAAAAACCTTCTCCTGTAAAATTTGATTTTTGTCGCTAACTCTAAAATCGCTGTAATGGCTCGATATGTAGAATCATTTATGTAGAATGCTTCATAATCTTCACTTTTAATAACACTGTAAGTCCTTATAAATCACTCATAAAATATCAACAACGGCTGCTTTGTTCTAATTGCAAAATGTAATCCTAAACAACCCATATCAAATGTTTACTCTATTTCAATGGACGTAATTCTATTTTATTCCCTTTTCTGTTTTAATGGATCAAAATAGATTTTCATTTTCTTTTTAAAACGGATGCACAATTCATTCATTCATGCATGATCACGGAACAAAACAATGCCTAAGTACACACGAGTATTTTATCATCAACAAATTGAATGGATTTGAATTTATTATCAACATACACCAACGAATTCTAAACTAATAATGGATGTATTTTGAAACTTTGCTTTTCAATTGAGTTTATCATCACGAGTATATTTTCGTATTATTTGATTGTTTGTACAAATTAATTTCTAGTAAGAATGTAAACAAACATTTGTACTGCAATCTGGAATGATTATTTGTAAGAATGACGTCTTTGGGAAGATTGTACAACTTTTTTCGATGTTTGCTTACTAAGCGATAAAGTTAATTTTGTATAGAAATAAATAGTTTATATTGAATGAACTTGTAGATTTTTTTGGCATTTGTCACAAACAGGAGGGAAAGAGTCGAGGTGTTATGATGGTGTTAAGTGCACTCAGCTTTTAAAATAACTAATTCGATTTTAGGGTTTTGTAATTTTTTTTTTTTTTTTTTTGGACAATAACCTATTATTATCGGTACCTGTTTATCCTTCCGTCAGTGCATCACAGGAAATTTTCTCATGAACTATAGAAGTTCCGTAATCAAAAAAATTTCAAAGGCTTTTAAGGGGGCAATTCTCGTATAAGGATGTAAGCCCTTAAAAAAATTTTCACCAAAGATGGTCGAGTAGGGTACCAAATGAACGGTCTTGATGAGATCTTTCAATATTCGTTATTAAAATGACAGGGAGCTTTTTAAAACAGTTCTTAAACTGACAGTCTTTGCTTCAGCGGGGACACAGGGGGGGGAAATACATGAAAAATGTGTTTCCTCCCTTGTGAATGGACACCTGTGATCTAAAAAATCTGAAAAAATTATCAAGGGAGATATTTATGAGTATAAAGATAACAAATACCGCAGAAGTCAAAATTCGTTCAACTTTGTTAAGAATAGTATGATCTTCGAATTTCATATTTTCTCCAATAAAATCATCTTTTACATGTTACTTGATTTTATCTTGCTGGCGACTGCATTTTGTAAGTTAAGTACAAAACCCTTCTGAAATGAGCGTAGGTCTGTCTATCCAACTTGTTTGTAGTATATCTACTGCAGCATGTCTTGCATGTATCTGTTGTTTCTGCGGCAGTTTGTTGATGGCTAGTTCAGTGTCAATTACAAGTTTTTCTAGGTCTTTGTTGCGGCTTGTGCTATATAAAAAGAGTATTTCAGTCCCATATTTAGCAGCTCCATTTGTCGTGTCTTCTTTTCTTCTTCTTAGCACTACAGCCCTTCTCGGGTCTTCACTTGCTGCAAACAATGCCTCCAACTGTCTCGTTCTGTTGAGCGCGTCTTCCAATTCCGAAATCCGAGCAGCGATGAACTGTCTTCGTCGACCGAGTCAGACCAGCATTTCCTCGGTTTCCCCACTGGCCGCCGGCCTTCAGTTCTCCCAACGAATACCTTCTTGGGTGTCCGTTGATCGTCCATACGGTTCATATGTCCAGCCCGTTGCAGCTTCCACAGTCTTCCAATCGTTGCGACCTCCGGTTCGCAAAAAATTTCATACAGCTCATGGTTGTATCGAATTCGCGATTGGTCCCCATCTAGCTTCGCTCAAAGGCGTTCAATATATTTGCAGATGCTTGGGTTGGGGTCCATGTTTCACACGCATAGCATAATGCAGGTCTTATCTCAGATTTGTATACTTGGAGCTTTGTTTTTCTGTGTATGCAGCTGGTGTTCAACATCGTCAATACTGAAAAAAAAAATTTATTTGCGAGCTGTAGTTTTGCTTTGGCAGTTGTTAATGATCGTGATAGAATGTTGATGTCGTCCGCATAGGCTACTACCTGACTCGACTCTAATAGTAATGTACCTCGCATATCGACAGGTAGCTTCCTTATTACGTACTCCAGAGCCAAATTGGATAGCAATGGGGCCAGTCCATCTCCCTGCTTTAGTCCGATATTTGTGTCAAAGGCATCGGTGAGTTGGTTATTGATGCGGACTTGGGTGTTCGTCGACGTCATTGTCATTTTGGTAAGACGGACTTATTTGGCTCGGATGCCAAAGTAAAGCATTATTTGGTACAGTATGTAACGATCAATACTGTCGTATGCTTGTTTAAAGTCAAGGAAAATTTGGTGTCCGTCTATGTTGAACTCCCAGAATTTTTAAAGCACCTGCTTGACTGGTAACAATTGGTCTTTTGTTGATCTACCTGCCCTAAAACCACCTTGATATTCCCTAATAATACTGTTGGCGTATGATCAGATTTTTTTATATTTTGTACACCGTCCAAAGTAGTGATATGCCTCATTAATTTTCGCACTGTAGCTTGTCACCTTTTTTGTGGATAGGGAATATAATTGATCGGCTCCACTCTTTGGGCATATTTATTTATTTATTTATTTATTTATTCAAATCCATTTAACAGACAGAAATCCAATTACAAAATAGACTTAGACAATTAAATATAGTTAAATATAATTTAGAGTAAGACAAATCAATACAACAAATCAAGCAGAAAAAAGTTAATCTAAAACATGTAAGAAATGAAGATAGAGTCAAGATCAAAGTTTATAAAATTTAGTGCTAAGGAACATTAATCACTATTCGCAAAAAATAACATCTTTAATTTAATTTTAAAAACAAAGTAGGACGTGGATAGAGAGCCAAGCTCGAGGCTGTTATGCATTCTGATGATTCGTGGCATAATTGAGTGAAAATATAAATCTGTTCGGGCGTACGGAACCTCGAGAATGTGATTAGACCGACTAGGTCGTGCATACAGTCTGTATTGCAAGTCTGCGCTTAGGGTGGAGGCAATTTGTTGGCGGTACAACTTAAAAAGGAAACATTGATCTAAGAAGGTTCTACGAGACAACAGAGAAGGGAGACAAAGTATGGATAGACGACGCTCATAAGACTCGTGAGCTACGTTGAATTTGAAAACCACAATACGGGTAAACTTACGCTGAACAGCTTCTAGTGAGTTCATAAGATATAAATGTCTAGGAGACCACACTACTGAGCAGTACTCAAGAAGCGGACGGACAAGACACGTGAATAAGCGAACAGCGGTAGCAATATTTGCAAACTTATGCAAATGCCGCATAAGAAAACCCGAAACTTTTGATGCCTTGGTAATTATGCCAAAAATGTGGACATCAAATTTAAGCTTGGGGTCAAATATTACACCAAGATCTTTACATGAGTCTGCAGAGGAGAGAACAACAGCACATAGGGTGTAATTAAAAATTAAAGGGACAGTTTTCAAAGTAAAAGTCATTTTAAAACATTTGGAAACATTAATACGAAGGGACTTTACATAACACCAGTTATAAAGGTTAAAAAGATCAATTTGGAGTTGCTGACAATCTTCAAGGGATCTAATTGTCCGGAATACCTTGAAATCATCAGCATACAGGAGACAAGAAGAGGAAATTACAGAAGGAAGATCATTGATAAACAGTACGAAAAGAAGAGGTCCAAGGATTGACCCTTGAGGGACACGAGATGTAGGATTGAATGGAAAGGAAATAGTGCCATAGAGATTGACACGACATGAACGGGAGGATAAATACGATGAAATCCAAGAATGAAGGGAACCGGATATGCCAAGCAAAGCTAACTTTTGACAGAGCAGAACATGGTTCACGGAGTCAAAAGCTTTAGAGAAGTCCGTGAATATTGCATCTACTTGAAGCTGTTTACCTAAAGCGCTTGCAATATAATCTTCGAACTAAGCCAAGTTCGGAGAAGTTGAACGACCCTTTAAGAATCCATGTTGCTGTGGTGTGACAGATGAACTCAGGGACTCAAGAAGCCTGTTGTGCACAAGTCGTTCCAGCAGCTTAGAGAAACAGGAGAGGAGTGATATGGGACGATAGTTTGAGGCAGATGATAGGTCGCCGTTTTTAAAGATAGGAACAACATTTGCATCTTTCCAGTACGTTGGAAAGGTGCCAGTACTAAGACTGAGATTGAATATAAGGGGGAGAGGAAAACACAAAGAGGAACAAAGTGACTTTACAAATATATTAGGTAATCCATCAGGACCAGGGCTAACATTCGGATCGAGCAAGTTAATAAGGGATATAACTTCAGAAGGATCAGTGGAATAGGATGTACTTGATGCTGGATAAGTTTGAATTGAATTTATGGAGGAGTGTAGCATGTCAAAAGAGGAAAAAGTAGAGGAAAAATATTCGGCAAATAGGTTAGAAATATCCTGAGGGGAGAAGGCTTCAGTGTTATTCCATTTGACAGTATGCGGGATGGTAGAGGAAGATTTGACGGATCGGATGTATCACCAAAAGGGTTTAGGGTTATTTGTCAGGAGGGAACTCTCTAAGCTGCTAAAGTAGTTTTTCATGGCCGTTTTGATCTCTGTTTTAGCCAAAGAGCGCAATCTGCAGAAATTGTGCCTAGCATCATCACTTCCGGTCAATTTATAGTGCCTATGCCCCTTATCTTTGGCCCTTAAGGCACGAAAAACACTTCGGGTAAGCCAAGGCTTCATTTTCGCATTGCGAGGAGCTTGGAGCGGAGTGTAAAGAGCAATCAGATTATTCAGGTGATCGTAGAATTTGTTCAAGGAACTATCGCAGTCAAGACCATTTAACCACGTTTCAGTTAAACAGATAACTGAATCGTTAGTTGATTGGGACACGAGTAGTAAGTCCTCAAGTTTCGTTCTCAAGCCATGAACATTCTGATAGTAAATAGAAATAGATGAACGATTAGGAAATGAAGAATTACTTTCAGAGTTAGATGGTCCTTGAAGGTTGTTGAGGCGGTTTGGAACCTTTGTCGGGACGAAATTGCCGCTTGGGCTGCATTGTATCGAATGTTTTAATAAGTGTGCCCTTTGGCCAAAAGTCGGAACTGAGTAGGCTAGAAAGTTCAGCCGGAACTGTCAGCTTGAAAGAACTTATAACCTGGTCAGGAAGGTTGTCTTTTGTTAACTCTACGCACCTGAAAATACTGGGCGTGTAGCCAACCTTCGTTGTTACGTAGTTGGTAAGTGTATCCTTGATTTTGTTGTAAGCGAGCCTTGATATGAACAACTGGAGAGGTGGGGAGACTGCTCGTAACGCTCCGTTATCAGCTAACACACTCTCTGTAGAGTTTTGTGGTGCTGAAGACACAACGATATTTTGCTGAAGATTCGTTGTGTTAGGCTCAGTTCGGATTGAGGCTGAATTTTATGTTGCTGTTGTATAGGCAAGATAGACTGCTGCATGCGACTATTATGTTGCAGGACCGTAGCTTTATTAATTGTAGCCGGAATTGACTCCTGATTACAAGCTTGCTGTTGTTGCGCAAGCACACTTCGCGTAAGAGGCCGCTGCTGCTCAAGAGGTGACACGATAGAATTTTTGATAATGCTGTGACGGCGGGACGATACCAGCTCATCATGTTCTGGTTGCCAAATGTGCTGGATGACTTCGTAAATAGCTTGATGAACACTACTGCCACCATATTTGATGAGCTTCACTGGAATCTCATCGATACCCGACACTTTATAATTCTTTTGGGCTTTGATGATGGAACAAACTTCATCCAGATTTGGTGGGGCCAATGGAAGCTCTCCACAGACATCTATAGGCTCCGATATTTTGGAGCTGTGCGGAGGAATAAGGAAGTTCTTGAAATATGATGCCCATCTTTCCTTAATCTTGGTTTCATCAGCGATGATATTGCCGCTGTCATCACGACAGAGCGTGTTTTTGGGCTGATAACCACGTGTCAGGCTTTTCACTATTTTGTATGCTTGTCTTGTGTTGTTGCTCGCTAGACTTATATCTATACTTCTCAATTGGTCATCATAGTATTTTCTTTTGTTAATCCTGATTATCTTATTCGCTACTCTTCTGAGATTTTCATAGCGTCTCTCTTCGTCCTGGTTTTCCTACCTACACATTCTTTGTACGCCTGATTCTTTTTATCTAACGCATTCTGGCACTCATCATCGAACCAATCATTTCTCTTGCGCCGGGCTTGATGTTCGATCGTCTGTTCTGCCACGGTCCTGATAGCCGCTCTCACTTCCATCCAGAGCTCGTTGCTCGTCTTTAGCGATGCGTCTGATAAGAGCAGCTGATTGTCGAGGGTGTTCGTGAAATGTTTGGCCACAGACGCCGTTTGGAGTCTTTTGATATCAAATTTTTGTAGCGGGCTGGGCTAGATTTCTGCTACATGCGAAGTCAATCAGGCGCTGGCCTTTGTCATTTGTTTCATTGAGGAGGCTATATTCCCCAGTCGTTCCCCGATGAGATAGCTCATTGCCAACCTTAGTTGAAATCACCCAGAATTGTTTTTGTGTCGTTTGTGGGCAATGAGTTTATCAGTCTTTCCATTGTAAAATGTTTCCTTCGTTTCTTCGTCCTTTTCTTCGGTCAGGGCGTGAACATTAATCAGCCAGATTTTGAAGAATTTCGCTTGTATATGGATCGCACGCAACCGTTCGTTGACTGCCTTAAAATCAATAACGTATCCACAATGAAGGCCACTCCGAATTCTCATTTCCCAGTAGGCTTCCCACTTTTGAATATTGTGTGCGAACTCAGCTCTTGAATGTCGTTTCTCTTCCAATTCGTTTCCGGGACTGCCAGCATTTTTAATTGATATTGACTGACCTATTGTAAAAGGCCCTTAACAGCGCCAGGGTAATTGAGTGATCTGACATTCCAGAATCCAATGCCGTAGTCTTTTTTTCGTTTAAGAGGTCGTTAGCGTAAGTCTAATCCATCTTGAGGCCTATCTGCAGGTTTCGAAACAATTAAAGGTTTTCCAGGGACGCGGAGTTAGCCCGTCGCTCAAAATCCATTCCGACGGCATGGTTATTACGTCGATCCCGTTATCAGGCGCGGAAGATTCGCCTTCACCCTCTTACGTCTTCACAAAGGAGGTGCAAGAAGGATTTAGTAGCAGAGCTGTAGGTGTATTTACAGTTATTAGCATTTTTCTACATTTAATGTTACATTGTTGGGGAACCAGTAAACCCAATGTGCACCTCGAGAGCCTTTACTAGAATTAAATTGGAGGGGTTTGGGATCAGGAATCATGGATCCATGATTTCCTGTGTCATAAGAGGCGTATCTGATAGATGCACACTCCGCCGATAAATGGTTCTGTTCGCTGGTGTGGTCGTAGTGTTTTGTTTTTTCATTAGTTTGTACAGTTTCTTTGTCATGGTCTTATATTTAGCCCTTACCTTAAACTCAAAATATACATTAAAGAACAGCCGAGATCTAGCGAGCTCCACCACCTCTTTAAGATTGACTGACACTTGTCGCCTTTTATCACTAAATATCACCAACCTCTTTACATCTAAATCTGTCGACGAAATACTGACCATACTTAAAGAAAAACTTTCATTCAATAACAGCCAACGATTCACAAATCAACTGCTCAATCTCACAATCTAGCAGAACTATTTCATGTTCAATAACAACACATTTATTGCCAAGGACGTCTGGGTATGGTACATCCAATGTCGTCAATAATATTGGAAGTATTCTTACAATCTTTAAAATAAGTCTTGATACTCAAAATTGTCAAAAGATTCGATGCAATATTTTACAGACGATTTGACGACAGACGATTTGACTACAAAATATACAGACAACCAACCATAACAACTGATGATACCATACACGTAACATCTAACCACCCTGCACAACATAAACTTGCAGTGAACAGATCAATGGTGCAGAGACTTCACTCTATCCCCATGACTCCCACTAACTACTCCAACGAACTAAACTACATTTACAGAATAGCTAGTAATAATGGATTCAAACAACGTGACATTGATGAACTTGTTACACAGTACAAGAAAAACAGGAAGGCTAAATGACTGAAACTCATAAAAATGACCAACAGTGGATTTCGTTAACGTGCGTAGGCAAAGAGACATACAAACTATCAAACTTCCTTAGAAAATACAAACTGCATTCAAAACTAACAACAACATTGGAAACAAACTGAAACCAAAACTGAATGACATATCAATATACGAAAACAGCGGCATATGCAAACTGACATGCAAGAACTTCGACATGGTGTACACAGGATGGACAACACGGAAACTAATGACAAGATACAAAGAGGACTTACGATCTATCTTACACGGCAAGGCAGACTCCAATTATGTGACGCACCTCCAAAACGACGCACCCGACCCTGACGCTATGACAAACTCGATAACATTGTTACACAAACAAAGCAAAGGACCGAGACTTGACATCCTGGAAAGCCTTGAAATATATAAACATGGGGAAACAGACGATGACATCATCAACAAACAACTTATTACAAGTTCCGATTCAATTTTCTCAGTACTAGAACACACTCTCCGACGAGAACGGAAACGAGATGAAACAGAACAAACGGACATCCAACAATTCAAACAAGTTGGGTAGACAGACCTACGCTCATGTCAGAAGGGTTTTCTACTCAACTTACAAAATGCAGTCACCAGCAACGAATAAAATCAAGAAACATATCAAGAAGATTTGCTCGTTTAGAAGAAAATTCATTGTTTCTCCATTTTTAACTAACAAAAATTCCTCAAATCATGAAACCCTTAAAAGCATTTATGTCGAGCTTATCTGAAAATTTTACGAAAATCCAATCAAAACTGCAGTGTCTGATTCGATGGAAAGTCCATAAAATACCAAAATAGTGTGTTTTTGTTGTTGTAATTAGGAAAATTTTAAATGGATATAACTTCCGTGGATATGATACGAATTTCATCAAACTTACAGAGTATTAGGATCTTGTGTAAGGCTACTTAAATAGCGAGTTTTGCCGTAAGGTGCAAAAGCATCCGTACGATTTTATTGGAGTGTAAAAGCATCCATACGATTTTAATGGAGAAAATGTGAAATTAGAGGGTCATACTGTTATTGACAAATTTGAACGAATTTTGACTTCTGAGGCATTTATTATTGTTATACTCATAAATATCTACCTTGATAATTTTTTCAGATCACAGGTATCCAATCGCGAGGAAGGAAACTCATTGATCGTGTATTACGCCCCCCCCCCCCCCCCCAGTGCCCCAACTGAAGCAAAAACTTGTCAGTTTAAGATCTGTTTTGAAAAACTCTCATAAAGAACTTTCATTTGATACTCATATCGGCAAAGTTTGATGAAATATTTTTTTTCATGGGCCACTCCCCTGTACTGTTATCATCGATTCATGGCCTCTTTTTCTTGAATCCTAGAATGGTTACAAAGCCCTTTTGTTAGGAGCTCTCTCCTGCCTCCTTGATTTGTTTTACGTATGAGTTTTAATTTAAGTACTCATCTTCAGTAATTCATTAAATTGAATCAAGTGTTAAAAGCATGCACCTTAAACGTTGAGGTTGGGAAAAAATAACTCAACATTATTCAATCTTCCCATTTAAAACAGCCACTCTTTTGTTTTGCAATTACTGATACCACTAGCTGAACCAATTCTCAAAGATATTCATGATACCTATCATTCCTGAAAGTTTCATGCAAATCCTAGCAAACCTGTAGTGTCTGAGTCGGTACAAAGCGTATATTGTTCCATTGCCATATTTTTCCATAGTAATAGAACGCATTGTAATACAGAAAAATTCAAACCACTATAACTTCGTTAAATACCATTCGATCTTTGTGAAACTTACAGGACAGTTCAATGTTATAAATAGAATAGAATAGAATTTAAAGATACCGTTAAGATTTTATTCAAGAAAACGTAAAATCGATAAATCATACTACTATTAACAAAATTAAGTGAATTTCGACTTCGGACGTATTTGTTGTTGTTGTACTCATTAAAGCCTACGTTCATGATTTTTTCAGATTTTTCGAATAGAAAGTGTCCAATCGCGAGGGGGTTACGCGAAAAGTTCGTACATTTCCCCTTCCCCTGCCCACCATGGTACTGATACGCCAATATCAGTACCATGACTAGATAAAGTCATTCCCTCCAAAAAACAAAACAAGGCTCCACGGCTTTTCAAGAAAAAAGAGAATTAGCCTGGGGATATCAAATAAACAAAATATTAATTGACTATCCTGATTCAAACTAATTGACTATCTTGACTTAAACTAATTGACTATCTTGATTTAAATTATATACATATATATATATATATATATATATATATATATATATATATATATATATATATATATATATATATATATATATATATATAAATATATCTGTGCCCAAAAAATAAGGTGACATTTTATTCTATTGAAAATTCTATCCCCTTCAAAGTAATCCCCCCCCCCGATGCAATGCACTTATGCCAACGGATTTTCCAATCTTCGAAACACTGATTGTAGTCACTTTCCCGGATTGGCCTTCAGTTCCGTCTTCGCTGCGGCTTGAATCTCCTCTATCGTATCAAAAGGGTGTCCCCGGAGCCAGAAGTCACGCAGTACCAGATCAGGTGAATACGGTGGTTGCAGAACGATATGGGTTGAGTTTTGGTGAAATGATAACGAATTACGAGTGCAGTATGGGATGGTGCATTATCGTGGTGTAAAAACCAAGAATTGTCTTTCCACAATGCCGACCTTTTTATGCGGATAGCGTTACGCAAACGACGGATAACGTTCAAATAATATCCCTTGTTGAGTGTTTGGCCCGGCGGAAGGAATTCGTAATGCACAACACCACGATAATCGAAGAAGAGAAGAGGTTGATGGTCGCCCAGGATGCTCTTCGTAAACATTTTTTAAGACATAGCCTCATCACCAAAGGCTTTCTGTACCATCCTCAACGTATCCGTAGCACAAAATTGATTACGCAAACAAAATTTAATGCAAATTCAACAAATTTCGTCATCGCAGAAAACGAAAAACTCACTTTTAGCAGCTCACAAAACGACGCGTATCTCAAACACTAATGAATATTTTGACATGTAAATTTGACATAAAATGTCACTGACAGTACTACCAATCTAAAAAAAAGAATTCTTCAAATCCTTCGACGCGCGCAGGTCAAATTGAAATGTCACCTTATTTTTTGGACACAGGAGTGTATATATATATATATATATATATATATATATATATATATATATATATATACTCGTATATATATATATATATATATATATATATTTATATATATACTCGTATATATATATATATATATATATATATATATATATATATATATATATATATACTCGTATATATATATATATATATATATATATATATATATATATATATATATATATATATATATAAATATATATATATATATATATATATATATATATATATATATATATATATATATATATATATATTTATATACATACATATATATATATATATATATACATATATATATATATATATGCATATATTTATATATATGTATACGAGAGCGGTTCAAATATGATGGAGACAAACGCTGTGGATGGCGCGCATGTATGTTTTGAAGATCGTGGCTTGATATGAAAGCTGGGTTCCTTACGAACAGTGTGGCATTGTTTTCGCCGGGACTGCATGTTTGACGCGCATGCTATGACCATGAGTGAATCTCAAGTGCCGACCGCCGTTGAGCAACGTACTGTTATTCAGTTTTAAGTGTGGGAAGGCGTTAAAAAGACGGAAATTGTTCTGCGTCTGCAAAATCAGTTCGGTACTGCGTGCTTGAGTAGGGTTGCTGTGTTTAAATTGGCCAAGCATTCAAGGATGGTCACGAAACCGCCGAAATGAGCCGCATGATCGTCGACAGCGAACCAGCACCACGCAAGACAACATTTTCCGCGTAGAACAACTCATTTTGGAGGCTCGTATGTTCGAGACATTTCAACGGGGTTGGCATCAGTGTTCGTAGTGTAGAGTATATCATCCACGAACACTTTCAATACCGCAGCGCGATGGGTTCTTAAACTGTTGAACTTCTCCAGGATATCGCGCGCCCTCATACCACGCGTCTCACGCTCGATACAATATCGGAATCGGGGTGGGAGGTACTGGAACATCCCCTGCCCTCTACAGTTCAGATTTATCACCCTGCGACTATCTCATGTTTGGATCACTGAAGTCAAAGATTTGGAAGTTAAAGATTCAACACCGACAACGAGGTAGAGGAGTTTGTGCGCACATGGCTGTCCGAGCTACCCAAGGAATTCTTCGATACTGGCATCAAAACGCCCACCTTGCCGACAGGTGGACAAGGTGGCGTAACTTGTAAGACGGAGTACCTATAGTAATATATATATATATATATATATATATATATATATATATATATATATATATATATATATATATATATATATATATATATATAAATATATATATATATATATATATATATATATATATATATATATATATATATATATATATATATATATGTATAAATATAAATATATATATATATATATATATATATATATATATATATATATACATAAATAAATATATATATACACATAAATATATACATAAATAAATATATATATTAATATATATATATATATATATATATATATATATATATATATATATATATATATATATATATATATACGCATATATATATATATATATATATATATATATATATATATATATGTATATATATATATATATATATATATATATATATATATATATATATATATATATATATATATATATTGTTACATGTACAAATAATTCTGCGAGCTACTTTCGCAATCGTTTTCACAACCATTAAGAACATCAACAAACGAATGTACTCGAAAACCCACCAAGCATGATCAACATCTGAAACTGACGTCACGGCCCATTCGTTAAGCTGCTTGAATATTCCAAGCAGTTCGCTAATGTACGAGAAATGAATTGAATGACTAGAGACCCTATATAAAGGAGAGCTGAATGAATGGGGGGATTTTCATTACAACCGCGATAGTAAGTGGAGCGCGTAGTAAAGGCGACATTGATTGAGTGGTTGTGAAGTGATAGACAGTAGTAACAAAAATTGATAGACAAAGTTAAAAAAAAGAATTTGGTGAAATAGTTAAAAATTAATAATTGTGCATTTTTAGTAAATATACTCTTTTAACTTAATTTAAAAGACATTGCGTTTTTACTTTCCCGGAACATTAAAATTATTGGCCTCGACCCATAACCCGCGATAGCGGTGTCGAGAAGTGAGAAAAAATGAACTTCGTAAGTGAAAAATTTTAAACATTGTTAAAGCGCACAATAGTGTCATTTAACGTGGAAACTGGTAGAAAAACAGTTGACAAATTAAAAATGCCAGGAAACTTACATCTAAAAATTGATCAATTGACCATATCGGAGTTTAAGGAGGAGTTGGAACAGCGAAATCTGGCTACACAAGGTACAAAGGCCATACTGATTGCACGCTTACGTGACGCGATTGAGTCAGAAGGCGGGTATGTGGATTTGGGTGAGCCCTCAGATGCAGGAGAAGGCGCAGGAGGCGGAGAAGCAGGAACGCCATAATTAGAGGAACCAGAAAATGCGCTGATGCAAATGTTGATGCTGATGCAGCAAGAGCAGCGACAGCAGTCATCCAGTTTAACTGCGAAGCTAAACCAGAAGCTGGACCAACAAGCATTCGAAATCAAGGCAGACATCACACAAAAGCTAAATGAACAACCAGCGAAGCTGGACCAACAAGCGATCGAAATCAAAGCGGATTTACATAAACAGTCAACCGAAATAAAAGCGGAGCTCGGTAGACTGACCAAACAAATTAAATGAGTCGAGGGAAAGTTTTATCAGGTCGAGGAGAGAATGAACCATGAGATGGAGAAAATGAAAAATGAATTGGAAGTAGCGAAGGCAGCAGTTACCACCGCACCAGCCCCCCTTGCAACCGCAGCTAAAGCTCATCTAGAAATGTGAAAGCACCAATATTCGACGGGCAAACGGTCTGAAGCATTTACAAAACCCAGTTTAAAGCTGCCGCTAGGGCAAATCACTGGAATTAGCAGGAACGAGCTACTGCATTGATTCTTGCTCTAAGAGGCCCAGCTGCCAAGCTTTTACAGACGATCCCCGTTGAGTTGCACTCAAACCCGGCTTCTATAATGAATGCGCTCGACATGCGTTATGGAGACGATCATCTAAAGCAGATTTATCGTTCACAGCTACGGCATCGGCTGCAGAAGTCTGGCGAAACTCTACAGCAGCTAGCCCAAGACATTGAGCAACTGGGACTTTTGACTTACTCAGCTTATGACCCAGAAAATCGAGATGACGCAGCGACAGAAGCATTCATCAGCGTACTAAAGGACCCGGAATTGCAACAAGCCGTGCGTTAAGCTCAAAAGCAAATGGTTAAGAATGCATTGGCTTATAGTTTGAACTTTGAGGCAGCGAAAAGTGTGACTCGTACCACTGCCTGGGTGCCTGGGTAGTGGCAGACGAGTGCAGATATGAGCGCGTCGAAACTGAGCGAAAGCCACAGGCAAATAGAGCGCCTAGAGGCTGGAATCGCGGAGAGAAGGGTCACCTGCAAAGAGACTGCAAGAAGCGAAGAAAACCGAGCTATTGTCCAGGGTGTGCAGCTAGGAGAAGCCCTAGACCGAGTCAGCAGCCCAGAATGGAAGCCCTTCAAGCTGAGGGGTCGGGAAACATGTAAGAGCCAACTTCGTGGGACAGAGGGGAGGATCCTAGGAGGATCCACGTCCCCAGCACCACCATCACCGTGTCAAGACAACATCGTGTAGAAGCAGCCTTATGCCTTCCAGGTCAAGTTGACGGAGAACATTGCACCATAACAATCGACACTGGTGCAACCCGATCGATTATCCGACTAGACCATGTGAGGCAACAACTACTTCACAAGGGCAGGATTTTCTCACTACGGACAGCTACGGGAGAAACTGCACCTGCCCATGGAGAGGTCAACTTCCAGATAAAGTTGGGAGACCTCGTGTTCCGACTTAATTTTCTGATCGCGAACATTATGGATGACTGCATCCTCGGAATGGATTTTCTGCGACCACATGGAATCACGTTGGACTTGGGCAAACGGGTATTGAAATGGCAGAATGTTGATGTATTGATGGAGGATCCCAGCGTCGAAATTTCCAAGATGAATGTAGTAGTAAGTACCGACACTGATGTACCGGATTCTTCCGAGAGTATTGTATGGGCCAAGCTTCATGGTGGTTCTGGAGACCAACGATCCTGCCTGATAGAGCCAAGGAAGACGTTGGCATTGCGCAGTTTGATTGTAGGACGAAGCATTGTAAGATCTATAAGGAATGGATACGTGCCGATTAGAGTCCTTAACAGCGCAGACTCAACCACAAGCATCAAAGCGGGAGAAGTCATTGGCAGCTGCCAGCCTGTTTCCACCATCACTTCTTTGGAAGCCACTCGGGACCATCATTGGAAAAGGAGGCAAGACGCAGACAAAACCCGGGAATCTACGTCTGCAATATTGAAGCAGGTCATATTGCCAGCGCAGCTATTCAAGCAAGCCTCTGATCTGGTCACCAAGTACAGTGAAATCTTCTCAACAAGCCCGAATGATTAAGGCCAAACGAGTATGGTAACTCACGTCATAGATACACAGGGAGCCAAGCCGATTCGACAAGCACCGCGACGCCTCCCTATAGCCAAACAAGGAGAAGTGAGCGCACTTATCTCAGACATGGAAAAACAAGGCGTTACCGAACCTTCTGTCAGTCCATGGGCCACGCCGATAGTTCTAGTAAAGAAAAAGGATGGTAGCACTCGTTTTTGTGTCAGCTATAGGCAGCTTAACGACATCACTAAGAAAGAGAGTTACCCGCTCCCACGCATCGATGATGTCATGGACCCGTTAGTCGACGCAAAATGGTTTTCTACACTCGATCTCAAGAGTGGCTATTGGCAGGTAGAAATCGACAAGAAGGACCGAGAGAAGACCGCACTTCCCGTTGGGACCGGATTGTGGCAATTTGTGGTGATGCCATTTGGGCTTTGAAATGCTCCAGCCACTTTCGAACGCCTGATGGAATACGTGCTACGTGGCCTAACCTGGAAAACCTGCTTGGGGCAACTAGATGACATCATCGTCATCGGGAGAACGTTCGAAGAGCGTGTGCAGAACTTAGAAGAGGTTTTCTCCCGATTGCAACTGACGAATTTGAAACTTAGTCCCGACAAGTGTACCCTTTTTTGCAGCTGAAGTAAAATACCTGGGACACGTTGTATCGGCAGAAGGGGTCAAAACAGACCCTGAGAAAATTGAAGCCGTAAAAAGCTGGCCAAAACAAAACAACAAGCGCCAACTACGAAGTTTTCTGGGTCTGGTAACATACAATCGAAGATTCGTCAAAGACTTTGCCAAAATAGCTAAGTGTCTACATCAGCTTACCGAAAAAAAATCGTCCGTATGTCTGGAATGAACAATGCCAGGTAGTCTTTGAGACCCTGAAGAAGAATCTGTGTGAATCACCCGTGCTTGCATATCCGAAACCCGGAAAAATGTTTGTAGTTGACCCTGATGCGAGCAACGGCGGTATTGGAGCTGTACTTTCCCAGCAGATCGATGGCGAAGAAAAGTCCTCTTGTATTACAGTCGAGTTCTTTCAAAAAGTGAGAGGAACTACTGCGTGACCAGGAAGGAGCTATTGGCTATAATAGAGGCCACCAATCAGTTCCACAAGTACCTTTATGGCCAGAAATTTGTTCTTTGAACGGACCATGCATTGCTGAGATGGCTGCTAAACTTCAAAAACCCCGAGGGACAAGTTGCGAGACCGATCGAAAGATTGCAATTATACGACTACGAAATTGTTCATCGGAAGGGCAGAGTTCATGGAAATGCTGACGCGCTATCTCGTCGTCCATGTCCAGCTAACTGCAAGCATTGTCGACGGATTGAGGAAAAGGAACCGCCCGTTGATCTGCAATTGATAACGGCCGCATTCGATGAAGGTTGATCATCGGAGGAGATTCGAAACACCCAGTTAGCCGATGAAGACATCGGACCAATACTCCTATGGAAGGAGACAACTGGGCGACCTGAGTGGAATTACATTTCGATGCATGGCGCGACCCTGAAGAGTTATTGGGCACAATGGAACTCCCTTCAGGTGGAGGGTAGCGTACTCAAGCGGAAATGGGAAACGGCGGATGGCAGCTTCTATAGGATGCAAACTTTACTTCGCAAAAGCCGAATCAACGATGTGATTAAGGAAATGCACGAAGGATCCTCGTGAGGCCACCTTGGTGTTAACAAGACCTTAGCGAAATTGCGGGAAAGGTTTTACTGGCTCCTCGCTCGAGACGTGCATTTGTCTTTTGACGCTTGCGTAAAAGGACAAATGCAAACGTATAACGTGGGCGTGCTATTTGAAAGGATTGCTGTTGACATCGCAGGACCCTTTCCTGAATCCGAATGGGGAAATCGATACACGCTTGTTGTGGCCGATTATTTCAGCAAGTGGCCCGAGGTCTAGCCCATTCCCAACCAGGAAGCAACTAATGTAGCCGAACAGCTAGTATTAAATTGGGTCAGTAGGTACGGCGTACTTTGCGAAATACATTCGGGCCAAGGCCGAAACTTTGAGTCACTAGTTTTTGTGGCGAAATGTGCGAGCTGCTGGGAATTCGGAAAACGAGGACAACACCGCTGCATCCCAATCCGATGGAATTGTCGAACGTTTCAACGGCACGCTCAATAAACAACTGGCCAAGATGGTTCACGAGAACCAAATGGACTGGGACCGACACATCCCACTATTTTTGATGGCGTACAGAGCTGCTGAACATGCATCGACGGGTCAAGCCCCAGCCAAAGTCATTTTTGGAAAGAATGTTCGTATACCAGCTGATATAAAGTTCGGAACACTCCCTGAGAAACCCCAAACGATCTCGGAGGACGCAAGTGAGCTAAGACAATGGTTGAACCAGATACATTGGACGGTGCGAAAACACCTCGAATCGGCTACTGACCGCATGAAGACCAGGTATGATCTAAAGGCAAATTCTACTGGCTTCCAGCAAGATGATTTTGCGTGGCTATATAACCCACAACGGCGAAAGGCTAGGTCTCCAAAGTTGCAGCATAATTGGAAGGGACCATACCGAGTTACAAAGCGAATCAACGACGTCGTATATCGCATGCAGGAACACCGTAAGCCAGGAGCCAAAATGAAAATCGTGCACCTGGATCGTTTTGCCCCATCATACATGCGGAGAGAATTGACTACACCTGGCGACACATCTTTTCGGGGCGAAAAGAACTGAGGTGGGGGTAGTGTTACATGTACTAATAATTCTGCGAACTACTGTCGCAATTGTTTTCACAACCATTAAGAACATTAACAAACGAATGTACTCAAAAACCCGCCAAGCATAATCATCTGAAACTGCCGTCACGGCCCATTCATTAAGCTGCTCGAATATTCCAGGCAGAGAAATGGATTGAATGACTAGAGACCCTATATAAAGCTGAGCTGAATGAATGGGAGATAAAGTAAAACTGCAATAAATGCGGAGCGAAAATTAAAGGCGATAATAATTGATTGTGAAGTGATTGTAGTAACAGACCGTTGGAATTAAAAGTTGATAGACAGTGAAAGTTAGATTGTCAAATAGTTAAATTAATGATTGTGCATTTTAAGTAAATATGCTCTTTTAACTTAAATTAAAAGACAGGGCGTTTTCACTTTCCCGGAACATTTAAATTATTGGCCGCGAACCATAACACGTGACAATATATGTATTATTATATATATACATACATATACATATATATATATGTATATATATATATATATATATATATATATATATATATATATATATATATATATACATATATATATATATATATATATAATATAGTATATCTTATGTTAATCTAATTCTATAATATTGTGTTATGTATATATGATCTATACCCGTATTTGCCACATATTAGATGGAGTTATATTTTACATGACATGAGAAAGAGGGAGAGAAAATGGATAGAGGAATTTAACGAGAACGATGTGTACTTAAAGTATTAAATCTCTCCGTATTTCCTTCTCCCGCGAACGGATAAGGGACACACAACGTTGCCGGCTCTTCCATAAAAATGAACTAGTCATCAAGCGTAGTTTCCTTACCCGCCCTATACCGGGCGGGTGCTCCTGAAACCCCTCATAGCCAGGTCATCATATGGATCATTCATCCGGTTGGGAAGGGTGTGAGAAGGCACCTTTACCACCAAGTTGCCCTATTCTTTTTTGTGCTGTGAATATCAGCGTCAACGACGGATTCGTGTCGAATCTCGCGTCGGGTAACTAGGAGAAATCATCGCATCTCCTCGTTGTAACATCCTTCAGTAGGTTTCCTTGGCCTGTCACACCTGTCAAATGTATCCCGTTGCCACTTCACAAAAATTCGTAAGCGTGCACGTGTTTTTTTGTAGTGGATCCTTGTGCTGGCGGAAAAACCCACCCCATGACAACACAACGCCAACTGCCAGCACGCTTACGCGTCGCCAGGCAAGGCCATTCCAGTTGAGCACTAATTATTCGCTCGATGAGGCAGCAGTTCACCGCTGCAATCCCGAATACACGTTGGAACATCCCGGTACTCTAGATCTTCCCCTTGCGGCTTTTATATTCAGGTTGATGATGTTATACATCAATGAGTGGGTGAGTTTCAATCACGTGGTAACAGGCAATCTACATTTGCGAATAAAATTCGATGATTCTAATTAACGTTTGAAAAATGTTTCAATTTTTAAATTACTGATAGGATCTATTCAAAAACACAACTATACACACGGAATGCCAGAATTATCTTCTCATGATTACCCCGTTCTCGATATTGCGATTTTAATAACATATCTTAAAGATCTCATCAAGACCGTAAATTTGGTGGCCTTTTTGGCTATCTTCAGTGAAAATAAAACAGCAGAGAGGCACTCTGCGAGTGCCAGGTGGAAAGTTTAGCTTCGTTTTGCAAACGATTATGTACAGATTAAAAAGTTGTATATACGAGGTGTGTTCAAAAAGTATCGCGAATTTTGAATTTTCGCGGGTTACGTATATTCGAATTTCGATTTTTTTGTGGCGTTATGTTGGTACTCATGTCTGTTACTTATGCCGACAAGCTCGGCCATTTTGAAAGTTCACTTAATTGGTGATAGCTGCTTTACTTGCACGTGTTTTCAATCGTCTCCGATTTTTACTTATTCAAAAAAATGGATCAAAGAACGTGTATCAAATTTTGTGTGAAAAACGAAATTAAGTGCGCGGATGCATTCCGAATGTTGACTGTGGCATACGGAGAAGCTACCTTGGACCGAAGCAACGTTTATCGGTGGTACAAAATGTTTTTAGAAGGCCGAGAAAATGTAAACGACGAAGAGCGTGCCGGACGCCCGAGAACTTCAACAACAGACGAAAAAATTAATGAAGTAGAGAAAATGGTATTGGCCAATCGTCGAATCACCGTTAGAGAAGTTGCTGAGGACCTAAACATATAGATTGGCTCGTGCCATTTGATTTTAATCAACGATTTGGGCATGAGACGGGTCGCCGCGAAATTCGTACCAAAATTGCTCAATTGCGACCAAAAACAGCAACGCATGGACATTGCTAATGAGATGTTAAACTCTGTCCGCGACGAACCAAATTTGCTCCAGAGGGTCATAACTGGTGACGAATCGTGGGTTTATGGCATAGAGGTATACACTGGAGACGGCGAGCTTTCATTTCCCATATAAAATATTGAAGTCTCTTAATACATGCTCAATACGAACAAACATTTCATGTCCGTATACTCAAATTTTCGAAAGCTTTTGGACTTTCACGAATGAGCTTACGTATGATTGTCCAAACTCTATCATTGTTCGAAATTAATTTCGAAATAGCTAAAAAAGTTCATTATTTTTAGTTTTCTCTTTAATGATCATACAGCATTTACAATTGTAAACAATGCCTCCAAATATTGTTCAACAAACTTCTTTCCTTTCCATAAAATATACTAACAAACTACGAAGTGCGCCACATTCAAATCGTTTTCGATCGAAATCAACAATTGTGACACCCCTGATTTCGGAAATGATGTTTCAGCTGATAGAAAACAGGAAGTTGACAATTCCTGCGAAAATTCCATCAAATATCGTAATTTTTAAAAATTTTCAATGAAAACGCTTGTTTCGGGCGGATTCTATAAGTGATTTCGAAAATAAAGTGTTCAATGTGTAAACGTGAGCAAAAATGTGAGCGCGTCATCGAGTATTTTTAATTATTTAGGTAAGTAAAGTGCAGTCAAGGAAATAATTATGTGTCCGGGTATAATTTACGTGATGTTTTCTGTGTCCGTCCAGGTTTTCGGTGCGATTCGTGAATGAAAACATAATTTCGAATGTTGTGTGAATCGTGTCTGCTAGAAACGGTATATGGGAGACGCGAGTTTAAAGATTTTCTCGGTTGAAACAGATTTGACGCCGGTCATAGAATTCCGATAGCATGCAACTGAAAATCGCTTGCATTTTAAGAATTTACGCGCTTTTTTTCTGATTTTTATTCCTACGGATTTAAATGGGCTTAAGTTATCCTTAAAGCTTCGTGTTGAAGTAATTAATTGTGTTTTTAAGTCAAAGTTCGTAATTATCAAAGAGCAAATTGCATGTGAAATAGATGTTGCGCGCAAATGTTGAAGCTTTGTTCGTTCCGTCCATAATGGTGTTAAGGTTAAATTGTTGAAAATAATTCGTTTTGTTATTGCGAAGGTGCTTGTAAAAGTTTCATGTATCGGAGTAAACATTTTAATTGAAAAACTTTGAAAGTTTTCTAAAATACGTGATCTCGTACCAGTGCAGTTCACCTACAATATGGGAGCTGTTTTATTAATTTCGAAAACTGGTCGGTTGAATTTAAAAATGTTTTTCTAGGTTTCTGGAGTTGTGGTGATGGGACTGAAATTTTTGTTGAAAATCGAGCCAATTAATGCCGAAATGCATGCATGGTGGTTTAATTTGAAAATATTTGTTTCTTTACCGGAAAACGAAGAAAACCGACTTCAAAGTGCCCTACAAAGGATGAAATAAGTTCTATGAAGGTGATATTAAAGCACTATGCAATATAGCACCGCTTTTAAAAAATTTTATTCATCTTTCTTACTTTGGAGTCGGTGTTTTTTTTTTTAGGTGAATTTCTCAGGAGATATTTACCTATTGCGTATATATATATATATATATATATATATATATATATATATATATATATATAATATATATATGATATAACGAAAATCGTGACTATGCTAGAGGTCACAATTTCGCTCCGATTTTCACAATATTTTTAGGGAAGGCGTATTGGGTGAATATCTCAGTTAAGTTGTTTAACCAGCCAAATCGGTGGAGGGAAAACAAAATGGCGGCCATTTTAGACAAACATTCGTGATTTCATTTCTGACCAAACCGTGGCTCCTGTTTGGATGAAATTTGGTACAGACGTTTATTGAGGTATGCGATGAATTTCACAATCATAAATTTAAAGTCGAACCGTTTGAAACAAAATGGTGGCCACGCAGACGTCGAAAAGCGTGTAAGCATTGGATGTTGTAGTTGTGACCAAACTTTTCAACTGATGTTAATGAAATTCGGTTCTTTGGTAATTACTGTAAATGCCTAAAGAATCATGTTTAAAAACTAGGGATCAGGTCTCCAAAAACAAAATGGCGGCTAGTTGAAGCTTGAAATTTCAAAGGCTTCTGAAAGACCCAATTTTGATTCGATGTGAATGAAATTTATATTCAAGATAGAAAATAATTAGATCTAAACATTTTGCTATTTTGGTGCACAGACATGATCAAGTTTCAAAATGGCGGCGATTCAAATATGCGATTTTTTCAGATTTTTGTGGCCCTCTAGTGGCCAAATTTTCCAATGGATTTTAATAAAACTTTAGATTATGGATAATTGTACAAAGTCCTTGTACTAAACAAAAAATCATCAAAATCGGATGAAAAATAAAGAAATCGAAAATATAAAACCTAATATTTTTCGCTGCCATTTTCATTAAAAATTTAATACTTTTGCCCTGTCTAGAGGGAAACTGATTTGACTGAGATTGGACAAATTGACTGATGAGACTCTAAGATTGAAATATTTTTAAAAATCCAAAATCAAATGCATGCTTTCAAAATGGCGGCCCACAAAGGTCAGAAGGTATTTTAGTAGCAACTGAAGTAATGAATTTTTATCATGGAAACATTTTTAATGGCGTAACTTGCAAGTATTTATACAACAGACCATTTTAGGGGATTGTAAAATATTTTTAACAATCCCCTATTAAAATCGCGATCTGTCTTTTCGTCCGCCTGTCCATCCGTCCATGCGTCACAGCAAGTTTTCTCGCAAACCACATACTTGAATGATGAAATTTTCTACGTAGGTGAAAAGTGGTACCCTCTCAAGCGTTTGCAAGAAAATTCCACCAAAATAATAATATCAGCACACATGATAATTTTTTGGCTTTCTTTTTGTAGTAAAAGATTATCGTCAAGAGTATGATACACCTTATCATATGATGAACGAAATTTCGACCCCAATTTCGAAATTAGCTTCGAGCCTATGCGAGTTATCACAATAGCAAAGGCAAAAGCTCGTGGCTTCATAAATTTGATCTTTCGCCGTCTCCTGTATATACCTCTATGGTTTATGGTTATGACGTGGAAACCAAAGCTCAATCATCTCAATGGAAGCTGCCGTGTGTACCAATACCGAAAAAAGCGCGCCAAGTTTGGTTGAATGTGAAAGTTTTGCTGACAGTTTTCTTCGATTGCAGGGGCGTGGTGCATCACTTGTTCTTGCCACAGGGAAGAATGGTCAATAAGGAATATTACCTGCAAGTTATGCGCAATTTGCGCGAAGCAATTCGCCAGAAACGCCCGGATTTGTGGGAGAACAAAAATTGGCTTTTGCACCACGATAACGCCCCTGCTCACACATCGTTGCTTGTGCGCGACTTTTTGGCCAAAAACAACACACTAATGATGCCGCAGCCACCGTATTCCCCAGATCTGGCCCCCTGTGACTTTTTCTTGTTTCCTAAACTGAAGAGGCCCATGAAAGGACGACGTTACGCTACGCTTGACGAGATAAAGACGGCATCGAAGGAGGAGCTGAACAAGATTAAAAAAAATGATTTTTTGATATATAATATCTCATGGAGATTACTTTGAAGGGGACAAAATAGATATTCATGAATAAATAAATAATTTTTGAAAAAAAACAAAATTCGCGATATTTTTTGAACACACCTCGTAGATAATTGCAGGGCGAGAGTGTTGCAGGAGCTGGAACAGCGTTGAAGAAGCTGGGACAGCATTAGCAAAAAGTGTATTGCGGCGGAAGAACTATTTTTTCGGTATGTACGGTACATTGTACGCTTTTTCTGCGCTCACTTCCCTCGCTCCCTTTTCGTAAGAACCTCCGTAAAAGAAACTAAACTTCCAAAAATATTAAGGGATCACATCCTTACATGGGTGCACCCCCTTAAAATCCTTTGAATTTTTTTCGATTACGTAACTTTCATTAACTAGAAACTTCCTACTGCTCACAAGATTTAATGACTCTGGCTCCTCTAGTTTCTCACAAAACTTGGTGTGGCGCACCAGACCGATACCGATTTCAATAGAGTATTGTAAAAACTTTTTATAAACCTTAAAAAAAGGTACTATGAACACGTGCTTGCATTCTCTATTGTTTGTTGTAACGGACGGGTGTGGGGGATTCGATTCGGTGATCGTGATAAGAGGTGTTATTTTGAATAGCCCGCTATTTCGGTAGATGTCACTTTTCAAGCTGTCATTTTTTGACATTTGACAAGCAGAAACTACGTCATTAATAAAAATGGAACGATACACGCTTCAACAACGCATTGAAATTATTAAAATTCAATATAAAAATGGTGAAAATTTGGTGGAGACGGTTCGTAAAACTCGAACATTTTTCGGTTGTATTGAATTACCTTCTCGAATGTGTAAAAAATTTCATTTCATCGTGCACAATATGTGATATTTTTCTTATCGGGGATTTACGGCAGTTATCACCAGATCAACGCCAATTTTCAAACAAATTAGATCTAAACTAACTGGTAAAACTCTTAGGCATTCTTTAAAATTTGATTGACTCACTCAGGTAATGCGGCAAAACTACTTCCTATTTTCCAATACCCTAACTTGAATTGATAATGGAGAAGTATTAGAACCAGATCAATTGCAGCTCATAGAAAACATATTTTTCACTAAAGAAGAGGGTCAAAGAACATATCCTGAAGGATTCCGCTGATTTTTGGCTATAACAAACCTCGTGGACAATATGTTGAAAGGAATGAGCCAAAAATAATTAGATACCGTAATTATGACAAAAAATTATTGCACTGAGTATTTTGTCATATTACTTCTATATGCATCCCAGATTTTTGAATTTGTCACATCAATTCTTGAAGTTGTAACAATCGTGGAAGTCACCGCAGTTGCAGACATTAAGTTTTAGCAGAGGGATGCGTAATCCGGGTGGGTTAATAAAACTTATAAAAACCAAATTAAATTTACTTCAGCAAACAAAATGAAATACAATAAAATCAAACGGCTACAAATTCACATGTCAGCTCCTTGAAATTGTAGAATAATTCAATGAAAATAGATTTTAAACCAGTTACTGTTGCTTTCCCCTACTACCCTACTGTTTGTTTTCGTAGATTTTGGTTTTGAAATAAAAAAAAATTCACCAGAGAAAATGCCGTTCATCTAGATGCACAATCTACTTAGTTAATTGACTAATTTGATAAACTCAGTTAAACACTTTGTCGGCCACAAACTAAAAACTACAAAACTACTTCTGATAGAAAGCAAACATTGGCTTCCTTTAGCACGAACACAACTGTTGATGGACTTTATATTATTTCATTCAATTAATACCAGAATCACCAGTTTATCATATCACACTATTCTTTTTCCACTCTATTCATCTAAAATCTTCTCGCACTATTCTTTTTCCTCTTTATTTGTCTAAGATTTAATTTTCATTAACTTTCATTTTTTTGTCCTAAACTTCCTTGTCTGCACACTTTTCTCCATCTCTTCATATAATTATTCTTCCCCACCTTCCATTATCGCTAACCACCGGTTCCGTCACCACCAAAAATTAACCGAAAAAAAGGAAACTTCTATTCCGAACTCCAAAATCAAAAACTTTTCTTCCCGAATTGAAAATTCACTTCCCGAATCTTAAATCAAGAATTTTTCTCACGGATTCTAATTAAAATTTTCACCGAAACTGCAAAAGAACTCCCTTTTCTCTGCCAGCTAATATCAGACTCGCCTTCCAGCTCAAGAATTTCACCAACTCAACCCCGCAATCCTTTCATTCCCAATTACCGCTGCCCCACCAGGGTAACGTAATCGAAGTTCAATACACTTCGATTTTGTTACCCAAACATCATTTCCTTATCGACGAACAATTTCCTTTTTGCATATATGGCGATTTGCATAACCATGCTAGCGTTTGATTATATGCAAATCGTCATATACACAGAAACAATTGCTTTTGTCAATATCCCAAAAAGAGTGTTTTCCTGCGCTCGGGAGAACTTGAAGCCAGGGCCTCGGTGGACCCCTCCGTCGAGAAACCACGCCGCTACCACTGGAGCCACCTTCTATTGATCTCCCATCCATGCAATTAGCAACTTCAATTGGAAACCTTTTCTGATGGGCAAGGAGATGAAATTTGTTAGTAGAGAAGCTTGGATGAATTTTTGTTAGTATGACAAATAAAATTTGTTATTGGGAGCTAATGAATTATCTGTTTAAAAATTTAACCTTTTGTTCCACGTATCTCTTTATTCGGAAAATGAATATAAACTGACTTTAAATTATCCTGAAATCCTTCTTAAATACTTTTTGAGATACATAACATCTGGATTCTACATATGCGAACGTCTAGGAAAATCTAGCAAGCAACTATCATAAAACCGAAAGGTCATAAACGGATTATCGCAAAGGACAGTGATCGTAAATAGAAATCCGTCGGCAACACTCCTAAAAGGATTGTGCGACGGTGGTCATAAAAGGTTTTTCCTAAATGCTCGCATCTCTTAGTTTTCTATGAATCTTATGTTTATTAGGATGCTAATGTAACTAATGAATAAAATTAGTCAGTATGAAAGAAGGAATTAGGATTTGTTTTGTTAATGGGAAGTAATGAATGGAGTTTGTTAGTGCGACAGTTAAGATTAGTATTATATTTTCTTTTTGTAATTAAAAATAAGGTAACAGGGTGGGTTTGAAATGATAGGGAAAATATAAATTGTTAAATGTTAATCAAAATAAATAAATATACCGAGAAAAAGTTATATGTGCCCAAAAGAAGGTGAAGATGTTGCAGAGGCAATTTTAAGTTGCGAATGGGCGAATGCCGGTACGCCGGAATTCGCAACAAAGTCTTCCTGCATATATCTTTATACAACTTTTTAACTTTTTACATAATCGTTTGCAAAACGAAGTTAAACTTCTCGCTGGACACTCCCAGAGTGCCTCACTGCTGTTTTGGTATAATTTTCTTATGGTATGAAGGCGTTGCGACATTGGGACGAGTAAACGCGGTCGATCATTCTTGTAGCATTTAGGGAAGACGAGCTAAGAGAGTGTTGCAGGAGCTGGAACAGCGTTGAAGAAGCTGGGACAGCATTAGCAAAAAGTGTATTGCGGCGGAAGAACTATTTTTTCGGTATGTACGGTACATTGTACGCTTTTTCTGCGCTCACTTCCCTCGCTCCCTTTTCGTAAGAACCTCCGTAAAAGAAACTAAACTTCCAAAAATATTAAGGGATCACATCCTTACATGGGTGCACCCCCTTAAAATCCTTTGAATTTTTTTCGATTACGTAACTTTCATTAACTAGAAACTTCCTACTGCTCACAAGATTTAATGACTCTGGCTCCTCTAGTTTCTCACAAAACTTGGTGTGGCGCACTGATAGACAGGCAGACAGACAGATACCGATTTCAATAGAGTATTGTAAAAACTTTTTATAAACCTTAAAAATAGGTACTATGAACACGTGCTTGCATTCTCTATTGTTTGTTGTAACGGACGGGTGTGGGGGATTCGATTCGGTGATCGTGATAAGAGGTGTTATTTTGAATAGCCCGCTATTTCGGTAGATGTCACTTTCGAAGCTGTCATTTTTTGACATTTGACAAGCAGAAACTACGTCATTAATAAAAATGGAACGATACACGCTTCAACAACGCATTGAAATTATTATAATTCAATATAAAAATGGTGAAAATTTGGTGGAGACGGTTCGTAAAACTCGAACATTTTTCGGTTGTCGTAAATTACCTTCTCAGACCGCAATACAAAAATTGGTGGAAAAATTCGAGCTGTTGGGACAACTTAGTGATGTGAAGAATATAACCCGTGCACGTCACTCAAGAACAGCCGAGAATATTGCTGCTGTAACCGAAAGTGTTGAAGAAAACCCATGTTTGTCCATTCCTCGTCGTTCTTTGGAATAAGGCATTCCACAAACGTCATTCCACCGTATTTCGCATAAAGATTTGGATCTTAAGGCTTATAAAGTTCAGTTAACAGAAGAACTCACGCCAGTCGATCATCAACAACGTCCTGTCTTTGCTGGTTGGGCCCTTGGAACGCATGAAAATGATCCGGGATTCCATCGAAAAATCATCTTGAGTGATGAGGCCCATTTCCATCTCGGTGGTTTCGTCAAAAAGCATAATTGTCGCATCTGGGGCTCAAAAAACCCAAGAGTTATTGTTGAAAAACCTCTCTATCCTCAACGTGTGACTGTTTGGTGCGATTTATGGTCCGGCGGAGTCATTTGAGCTTACTGTTTCGAAAATGAGGCTGGAGCAACAGTTACGGTGAACGGATTGCGCTATCGAGGGATGATTAATGATTTTTTATAGCCGGAATTGGATGGTATTGATCTGAACAACGTTTACTTTCAACAAAACGGATCTACGTGCCACACAAACAACGAAACCATTGATCTTTTACGGGAAAAGTTTCCCGACCGTGTTATCTCTCGAAGAGGTGATCACAATTGGCCACCAAGATCTTGTGATTTAACACCTTGTGACTTCTTCCTTTGGGGCCACGTGAAAAAAAGGGTCTACGCCAACAGCCCAGCGTCAATTCAAGACCTCAAAGATGGAATTTGTGGGGCTATCGAGGACATAGGGCAGCCACTTTGGGATTTGGTTATGGAAAATTTCAGGAAAAGGATATGGTTCTGTTAGCGTGGTAGTGGTGGTCATTTGCCTGATGTTGTTTTTCACTATTAACGGCATACCTTTCACCTTATAATGAAATAAACATCCGATCATTTATATTAAAAATGGCATTTTTCTTTTCATATCAAAATAACACCTCTTATTGGAAAACCTTGTATTTATTCGTTTCGGTATAACTTGCGCGGACCATTTAAGATTCGTCCGCGGCTCACAGTTGGCCGCAGCCATAGGTTTTACCAGCCTTGGCTTATAGCCACTCACATAGCCATATAGGGCGAAATAGAAAATGAAGTTGATTTGGATATGAAGTTTATTTGCTTTTAAATTAGTTACTCCATTTTTGGAAAGAAATCAGTTTCTAACTGTTTGCACTAGCAAATTTCATATAATAACAAATTATCAAAACCATTTCGATTTGCTAAAATCGTCTGAAAAATTCTTGATGCTAAACACTCCATTAGACTAATATGTGTGGTCTTTTCTCCCAATTTTAAGATTCTAACATTTATAATTACTTGGCAAATTTCAGCACATGGACGAAAGAACAAAAGTGACCTAGTTTTGAAGAAAACGTTTCCATTAAAATATGCTGCCATTCAAAACTTCCAACTAAGTATCTTTACTTGTATTACTCTCCTTACACAATTACTTCGCGTTTATAGTTTCGGCTGAGATGAGATTTCATAATGATATTCATGGGAAAGAATTTTCGATCTTCTGTTTGAAGATTCTCCTTTTGAAATCATTTAAACTTTTAATTTGATGATTGTACTCGTACAATAAAAGGCAGATACACATATTTATTATAAGACATCGTTTTGGAGAGATAGTTTGCTAAATACATGCCCATGACTATGCCGTCCGCATCACAATGCATTCTACAATACATCAAATAATCTTAAAATTTTGCTTTTTTTCAACATTTCTATTTTAAATCATTTAATATGACGAGAGACAAAAAGGATTTGAATTTTTATTAAATCCCAGAGGAACTTTGCGTATGATAATATCCTCACATATATGTTGGGTTTGTTCTTAGTTCATAGCAAAAGTCCTGCAGCTTCTCATTGTTGCTTAAATGGTTTCAAATGAACAATGTTTGGGTGTAGATTATATCTATATTAACCACCTCAAACTCCCTCAAAATGTTCGAGGACGAGTTCTTCATCACTAAGTCAATTGGGAATGTTTTCTTGTGTGGAAACGAAGGATATCTGTCGATAGACTTGACAGTGATAAATCCCTGTGGCCGGTTGGGAAATATCAGATATTGCTAAACTTCTAAATATGTCTAGAGAAAAACAGGAAATGTTACTTTCCTCGATCTATATCATCATTGAAAGTGAACGATTACATGTGAAAAGGTCAACGTGAGCATAGCTGACGGAAAAACCTTGAAATAAAACTTTTCTAATATGTTGCGCAATATGTTTGATATATTTTGACGATGTTTTGGCTGAAAAAGTTGAGTCAAAGCAACTTTTTAATTTATTTACATTTTCTTTTGTAATAAAAGCGAAGTGAAACTACAAGACTCAACTTATATCTCAAATGAAAATTTTCGATAATATAACGGATTGTCTTTAAGGATTTAAGGAAAATTATTCTCATATATCTTGGCAGCAAAAATCATAAACTTAAATTATCCTTTCCTCATATGATGCAAGCGACACTTGTTGGAGCTTTTAAATCCGCAATGAGGTTGGTGTAGCGTTAAGCGTTATTATTTGTGCCAGCAGGAACTAAAACACTTTAGATGTACTAAAATATTAAAGGACTGTGACTAAGATTGTTTAAATGAATGTTACATGGAAGAGTAAGTACTTTGTATTGAAATCACTCCAGGGACTATTACGGTAGGTTTCCACATGGTCTACTTAGCACTTCGTGCGGAGTATGGCTGGGAGCGAGTTTTGTGATAAGCTTTCAATTTGTTTGGGAACAAACTCATTCGTCATAGCACTTGTAGCGTTTTCCCGAGTCATGTGTGAGTGAACGAAGGGAATGTTTTCAGGATTTTCCCAGCTTCTGAGTATAGCAATAAAAGAATGGAGTAAGTATACTCGCCCGGAGCAAAAATTACTTTCACTTTCTTCTCACAATTATGCTAAGTGCTTAAAAATTACATGGCATATGGGAGTTCATTTGAAAGTTGCGTTTAATGTATCCAAGTAATTTTGTGGGACTCAAGTGATCTATTCATAATTAAAGTCGTTATATATGGAATGGTTTTTTTCTAATTTTCAAACTAGGGAATAATTTAAATTTGTGGTAAATCCTAAATGGCAGTTTCAGTGTTTGAATTTATGATTTTAGAAGCCAATTAATACTAAAAAGTAAAAATCACTTACGGTTTAGTTGAGACGCACAAAGATTAGCAGATTTAAAGAAAAGCACATACCTGAAATGGAAAAAATATAAGTTTATAAATCGATCGATTCTACGTATAAGTGGGGAATCGAAAATTGTTCGGCAAATAGCGGAGGACCGTTAAATCCGAGCTTATATAAATTCAGGAACAAAGGGATACTTCTCTCTATTTAATTCCGGATTTTCCCAGGAAAAGGTGAAGCTGTGGCAGAGGTATCAGTAAAGATTTTGTTTTATATCTTGGATGATTTTATTTGTGAAAGCTATCCAGCAACTAGGTCCAGAGCCCAACGAAGTCAATCGAAGTGGGCTGTGGAAAAAACAGCGTGGCAGAGTCAAAGTTGGTGAAGATAACTTATTTAGATGGAGTCGCTGGAGGTGGAATTGGAAAACCATAAACAAGGGGGTCCCCTCAAAACTCGAGATAAGTTCACTAATACGACCAAATTTTTATACAACTTCAAAATTTTGTGTTGATACTTTTAATTTACTGAGTGTATTTTGTTATTTTATATAAAATTTTCTTTTTCTTTAATTAATCCTTTGGATTTTAGCGAGTGTAAAGTTTGGCTCAGGGGGATATTATCCGTCGAGGCAAAGTTACAAGGATAGTGTTTGGGGATAAGTATTCTCATTTTCTGGGAGTCAGGAAAAAAAATCGGGTTGGCGCAGAAAAGTATTTGAGGTAAAGAATTTAGTTTTTCTGGGAAAGGAAGATAGTCCCGGGCTAAGAAAATTCCGTTTGGTGTAGGTTATAGTGATTGAGAAGTTTGTTGGTAGGTGATAAGTTTCGGTGAGCCGTGATTGTTACCAGGCAGCTCATTTAGGGCCCTTCTTGCCTAAAACGACTGATGCCCACGCCCGTCCTCAGACGAGCTACTGGGACCGCTGGCCTCAGCCGGAACACCCGCGGTTTGAAGCGTATCATAGTTTCAATTTAGGGACTTTAGGTGGTTAGGACGTAGAAAATGTAAGAAATCAACCCCATCTTCTTCCTCGGGATAGGCCAAAAAACATGGAAAATATCACGATTGTAGGATGATATGAGTACAATCACAATAAATACAACATTTATGGTAATTTATTAAAAGTAGTATGATTCGTCAATTTTACATATTTCCCACGAAGAGTATACCCTACGAGTTGTTTTAAACTTAATGGAGCTCTAGACAAATGTATGTTCATGATTTTTATATCATATTGTTACATGTACAAAAAACTCTGCGAACTACTGTCGCAATTGTTTTCACAACAATTAAGAACATCAACAATTTACTCGAAATCACGAGAACCCACCAAGCATCAACATCTGAAAGTGAGTCACTGCTCCATTCATTTGCAGCCGCTCGAATGTTCCCGCGAATTCGCCAATGTACGAGAACTGGGTTGAATGACTACAGACCCTATATAAAGGCGAGCTGAATGAATGGGGGGATCATCATTCATTCAACCGCGAGAGTAAACACGGCGATAGTGTGTGGAGTGTGAATAGCGAACAAGTAAAAGTGAAGTAATTTTAAAAGACAATTGCGATAGGAATTTTTGAACAAGTGGAAGTTCTAATTTTGAAAGTGAAAATTAAAATTGTGAAATAATTAATAAGTGATTGTGCATTTTTTTTGTAATTAAATAAACTCTTTTAACGTAAATTAAAAGACATTGCATTTTCACTTTCCCGGAACATTAAAATTATTGGCCGCGAACCAAAAACATGCGACAGTGTTGTCGAGAAGTGAGAAAGAAAATTTCGAAAAGTGAAAACATTTAAACATTTTTAAACTGCACAGTTTTTAAATATAACGTGGAAACTGGTGGAAAAATAGCCGAAACAATAAAAATGCCAGGAAACTTTCATCTAAAAATTGATATCGGAGCTCAAAGAGGAGATGGAACAGTGGAATCTGGCCACACAAGGTACAAAGGCCATACTGATTGCACGCTTGCGTGACGCGATCGAGTCGGAAGGCGTGAATCTGGATTCGGGTGAGCTCTCAGATGCGGAAAAAGGCGCAGAAGGTGGTGAAGTAGAAACACCAAAATCAAAGGAGCCAGAAAATGCGCTAATGCAAACGTTAATGCTGATGTCATCCAGTCTGACTGCGAAGCTAGATGAACAGTCATCCAATTTAATTACGAAGCTAGATGAACAATCAGCGAAGTTAAATGAACAATCAGCGAAGTTAATTGAACAATCATTGAAGCTGGACAAACAAGCGATCAAATCAAGGCAGACATCACACAGAAGCTGGAGAAACAGTCAACCGAAATAAAAGCGGAGGTCGGTCACTTGAACAAACAAATTAAAGGCGTCGAGGAAAAGGTTGACCAGGTCGAGGAAAAGGTTTACCAGGTCGAGGAAAAGGTTTACCAGGTCGAGGAAAAGGTCAGCCAGGTCGAAGAGAGAATAAACCATGAGATGCGAAAAGTGAAAAAAGAATTGGAAGCAGCGAAGGCAGTAGTAACCACTTCACCAGCCCCGCTTATAACCGCAGCGCAAAGCACATCCAGAAATGTGCAAGCACCAATATTCGATGGGCAAATGGTCTGGAGCATTTAAAAGAGCCAGTTTGAAGCTGCCGCAAGGAAAAATCACTGGAATGAGCAGGAACGAGCAACTGCATTAATTCTTGCTCTGAGAGGCCCAGCTGCCGAGCTTTTGCAGACAATCCCCGTTGAGTTGCACTCAAACCCGGCTGCTATAATGAATGCACTCGACATGCGTTATGGAGACGGTCATCTGAAGCAGATTTACCGGGCACAGCTACGGCATCGGATGCAGAAGTCTGGCGAAACCTTGCAGCAGCTAGCACAAGACATTGAGCGACTGGCACTTTTGGCTTACCCAGCGTACGACCCAGAACATCGAGATGACGTAGCAACAGAAGCATTCATCAGCGCCTTAAAGGATAAGGAATTGCAACAAGCCGTGCGGTTAGCTCAAAAGCAAAGGGTTAAGGGCGCATTGGTTTATAGTCTGAACTTTGAGGCAGCGAAAAATCTGTCTCGTAACACAACCCGGGTCCGTGAAGTAGTGGCAGACGAGTGCAGGTGTAAGCGCGTGGAAAATGAGCGAGAACCGCAGGTGAATGGTGCGCCTAGATGCTGGGATTGTGGAGAGAAGGGGCACCTGCAAAGAGACTGCAAGAAGCGAAGAAAACGGAGCTTTTGTCCAGAATGGTGGAGAACCAGACCGTGTCAGGAGCCTAGAATAGAACCCCATCAAACTGAAAGGGCCAACTTCATGCAACGGATGTCGGCTAGGAGGATCGACATCCCCAGCACCCCCATCACCGTGGCAAGGCAACATCGTGGAGAAGCAGACTTATGCCTTCCTGGTCAAGTTGATGAAGAACATTGCACCACAACAAACGATACTAGCGCAACCCGATCGCCGATCTGACCAGACCTAGTGAGGCCCCAACTACTTCACAAGGGCAGAGTTCATGGTAATGCTGACGCCGTATTTCGTCATCCATGTCCAGCTAACTGCAAGCATTGCCGGCGGATTGTGGAAAAGGAGCCGCCCGTTGATCTGCGAGTGATAACGGCCGAATTCGATGAAGGTTGGTCAGCGGAGGAGATTCGAAAAGCCCAGTTAGCCGATGAAGATATCGGACCATTGCTCGTATGGAAGGAGACAACTGGGCGACCTGAGTGGAAGGACGTTTCAACGCATGGCGCAACCCTGAAAAGCTATTGGGCACAATGAAACTCCCTTCAGGTGGAGGGTGGCGTACTCAAGCGGAAATGGGAAACGGCGGATAGCAGCTCCTATAGGATGCAAACTATACTTCCCAAAAGCCGAATCCACGATGTGGTTAAGGAAATGCACGAAGGATCCTCGGGAGGCCACCTTGGTGTTAACAAGACCTTAGCGAAATTGCGGAAATGATTCTACTGGCTCCACGCTCGAGAAGACGTAGCGGACTGGTGTCGCTGATGCACAATTTGCGCTTTCGTTAAGGGCCCAAAGCGACGACTAAGAGGACAAATGCAAACCTATAACGTGGGGGTACCGTTTGAAAGGATTGCTGTTGACATCGCAGGACCCTTTCCTGAATCTGAATGGGGAAATCGATACACGCTGGTTGTAGACGATTATTTCAGCAAGTGGCCCGAGGTCTACCCCATTCCCAACCAGGAAGCAACTACCGTAGCTGAACAGCTAGTGTTAAATTGGGTCAGTAGGTACGGCGTACCTTGCGAATTACATTCGGGCCAAGGCCGAAACTTTGAGTCACTAGTTTTTGGCGAAATGTGTGAACTACTGGGAATACGTGAAACGAGGACAATACCGCTGCATCCCCAATCCGATGGAATGGTCGAACGGTTCAACGGCACGCTCAATAAACATCTGGCCAAGATGGTTGACGAGAACCAAATGGACTGGGACCGACATATCCCACTATTTTTGATGGCGTACAGAGCTGCCGAACATGCATCGACGGGCCAAGCCCCAGCCAAAGTCATTTTTGGAAAGACTATTCGTCTGCCAGCCGATATAAAGTTCGGAACACCCCCTGAGAAACCCCAAACGATCTCGGAGTACGCAAGTCATCTAAGGCAGCGGTTGAACCAGATACATCGGACAGTGCCAAATCACCTCGAATCGGCTACTGACCGCATGAAGACCAGGTATGATCTAAAGGCTAATTCTACTGGCTTCCACCAAGATGACTTGGTGTAGCTGTATAACCCGCAACGGTAAAAGGATAGGTCTCCAAAGTTGCAACATAATTGGGAGGGACCATACCGAGTTACAAAGCGAATCAACGACGTCGTATACCGAATACAAGAACATCGTAAGCCGAGAGCTAAAATGAAAATCGTGCATCTGGACCGTCTTGCCCCATATTACACCCAGGGAGAATAGGCTACAACTGGCGACACATCTTTTCGGGGCGAAAAGAACTGAGGTGGGGGTAGTGTTACATGTACAAATAATTCTGCGAACTACTGTCGCAATTGTTTTCACAACAATTAAGAACATCAACAATTTACTCGAAATCACGAGAACCCACCAAGCATCAACATCTGAAAGTGAGTCACTGCTCCATTCATTTGCAGCCGCTCGAATGTTCCCGCGAATTCGCCAATGTACGAGAACTGGGTTGAATGACCACAGACCCTATATAAAGGCGAGCTGAATGAATGGGGGGATCATCATTCATTCAACCGCGAGAGTAAAAACGGCGATAGTGTGTGGAGTGTGAATAGCGATCAAGTAAAAGTGAAGTAATTTTAAAAGACAATTGCGATAGGAATTTTTGAACAAGTGGAAATTTTAATTTTGAAAGTGAAAATTAAAATTGTGAAATAATTAATAAGTGATTGTGCATTTTTTTTGTAATTAAATAAACTCTTTTAACTTAAATTAAAAGACATTGCATTTTCACTTTCCCGGAACATTAAAATTATTGGCCGCGAACCAAAAACATGCGACAATATATATACATATATTAGGAATCATAATAATAATAATATCGAAGTTCCAGTCATATCACTTACACGACAGATGTCTGTGAAACGATATGCGTTGTTCATCGGCCCAAACAAAACTGCTTCATTGCAATTCTCAAAAAAAAAGTTAGGAAGAATTTATATCGCGAATGTTTCTAAGAATTCGTCCAAGGAATGATATGATACACAGCCTTGAATGGAAATATGAAAAAATTTGTATTATTTCTCCTCAAAACAGTTTATTGAGTATATTTACGAAAGAGTGAAGTTAAACTTTCACATTTCATAGTTCAGATAAAAGAAACTTCTAGTAGGAGCATGTTCTTGCCTACTCAAGGATCAAAGAGTTTATTGAAATAAAAAAAAAATTTTAATGTTCTCAACGTTGCTTATGGTGGAACCTCTATATACGAGTATACTACACCAAGTAAACGTGACCAACTACAATACAATTACCGAATATCACTCATTTTAGCACGCATATTCGTATTTATCATATACCAGTGACTTTTCTCTTTGAATAATATTCAGTAGCTTCTACCATTTCCTAAACTGATTTTTAATAGCATTTTGTTCGATTAATTACAAGGAAAAATCCTCCTATTCACGGTGACATTAACGAATGTGTAATTACCATGAAACAAATAGCTAGTTATTTGCATTTTTTTTTTTTAGTTTCAGGAAATGGCAAAGAAAATAAAGACGGTTGAAATATTGCTGAGAATGAAAGAGTCATTTCCAATTCGCCTAGCTATAATAGTTGAAAAAATTTCCCTCGTTGATACTTCCAACGATGTCAACATTTTCCAAACAAAAAAAAAATACAGGACAGATGGCTATAATTTGGGTTACCAATAGATGCGTATATGTCGTCAAGCGTTAAAAGCAACCCGAAAAACTTTGTTTTCGAACAACTCACCAAACTAGTCGAACATCATCAATCTTGAAATATGCAATTCACTCAGCCAACAGTGGAATCAAGCACCCGTGCAAAAATTTACATTTTACTCAATTTATTTTCCCCATATAAAAAAATATTAGCCATGATGGTTCCATTGAATCAACACGAGACAACTTCGAATAACAGTGATCTCAAAAACTTGGTCCATATATTGAGCGTCTATAAATTCTGTATACTAAAGAGCATATCAAACTTTTTTGTTAACGACCTTCAGGCTTGGGTATTTTCAGCTTGGCGTACTTTCAGATATGTCGCCTCATTGGCGACGAGCGTCCTTTTCAAACGCCGAACATCGCCTCCGTATCCCAACTCCGCATTTTTACACATCACGAAATGTTGTTTCTACTTGAGGACATAAATCAATATAATTATCGTATATATTGTCTAAGGATTTCATCCAATTGAATTGCCAGCAGACAGGTGTCGGAGGATGGGGTGAACCGGCGGATTCACACGTAGCATACCTTTTGATAAATTAACATAAAGTACCACTTAAGGACAACAATCGCTCTCTGGCACAACAATTCGAGAGCCATTCTGACAAGTGGAAACAATCAAATATCTAATCTGCTTCTCTATCCTGAATTTGATTCATTCTAATGGATATTACTTTGCAGGATGGAAAGGTATTACGGCAATTTGAAGTTCAATGCTCTTCTTTTGTTCCAAGCAGGACGCCCATCAAATTTGTCAGTCCTGTTAAAAAAGACTTAAAGTTTGTACCTCCAACACAATGAGAAAATATGGACATGTATAGTATAAAGGATGGATGAAATTTAGTTTATAAGAATGATGGTTTGGGTTTATAGATGCTTCTTGGGAAGTTTTATTAAACTCGATGCAGCAAACATTTTATTTTGATGAAGTTCAAAGAGCATTTTAACTTCAAAGACAATACATCTAGATGGAATTGATAGTATATCTTGACCATTTCACTCTTCAATCTCTTGAGGGATATATAATATAGCAGTACTTAATCAGCTTAATGTAGTTTTCCTTCAGGTAAAAGTGATCGCTGAGCTATTCGTGCAACATCACCAGGAAAGCTATTGACCATGCAATTACCGCTAAGAGCCAACTTTACGCTTGTTTGCCAGGATGCTTTTGCAAGAGCCCTGTGTGCTCATTTCCGCATAAATGACACGGACATAAACGAATCAACAACCTTTCTCTTGAGTGCTATATCATTTAAAACTTTCCACCAGCCTTACCTTTTGTAATGAGGAGTGAGATGAATTGCTCGTAAATTAGTTTATTGTGATAGTCATCCCTGGTTAATGTTTCAATCTATAAAATGGCTCAATTGTTTCATCCCTTTTCATGTTAGCGTCAAATGAATGACTCAAATTGGAGGAAATAAATTTATTAAGGAGAAGGGCAATTCTTCTTTGGCACAAAGGAGAGGACATTTTATTGTTAAGTTTGGCGATAAATTAATTGTTGTTAGAACAGAGTAAAGCCAAGGCTTGGAAAATATTTGATAAAACTGAAAGGTACAAAATATATAACTATTTTAGGGGCGTCTAACTGAGAGAACTTAAGTCCATTTCTGTTGAAGATATTTGCAAAACACGCTGAATAAGGTACATAGGTCAAATATGGCCACCTTAACGTTCCGTACATTTTTTTTCGTATATTTTAGAGTATTCGGCTAAGAAACAGCACTTTATAGTAAAGAGTATCTTTCTTGTGAACACATTAAAAATAAAAAACAAGTTGGGTGAGCAGACCTACGCTCATGTCAGAAGGGTTTTGTATCCAACTTCTCAGAAATGCAGCCACCATTTCATTCGATACCCATATCGGCTGCTTTTGATAATTTTTTTTTTTTGGGGGATCACTCCCCTATATGGGGAGACCCCCTTTAATACCTCATAAAATTTTTTATAGTTGAACTTTGAAGAGAGCACTACTTTACGCCTACATACAAAATTTGATATTTCTAGCTTAAGTAGTTTCCGAGATAAAGTGCTGTGACACACGGACGGACGGACGAACGGATAGACAGACGGACAGACAGGACGCGATTTTAGTAGGGTTTGTTAAAATTATTTTACAAAACCCTAAAAAATAGCAAGCATATTTAATATTGGAGCTATTTTTATTTTTAGAAAAACAGAGAATGTGGCCATATTTCATTGCAGTGGGATGACATTTTGAAGTCTAGCAGTAATAACGATTGCTTCAGCCCAGAGTCTCAAAGGAAGTCCAGCCGAATGAATCATGGAACGCGCGCTTTTGACTAGTGTACGATTTTGACGCTCGCATCGTTCCATTTGTTGCAGTGTATAGTTCGCTGAGGATTCTTGAATGACCGAATGTCGACGCAACATTTCGGAAAGTTCTTCACTTTTAAATTCTTACGCGTTATCCGAACGTAATTTATGTAGTTTATGGCCACCAGTACTAAGTTCGGCAATTACGTTACATATTTTGTCTATTCTATTTTAATCGTCGTTCTTTCAATTAGCAACAGCTGTTTCTTAATTTTTTTCGAACGTGAGAGATGTATCAGTTGCCAACTAAATCAGGTACGAACCTCAAAATATGGCAAACTTCTATGGTAATCCCGTTAACATCTTTCAAACCAGTGCAGAATCCGTTAACTTTTCACCAACCAATTTTAGTCGTTGTTTCAAGCCTGCAATCTCCGAGCTGAATTTGCAAAGCAACTGTGACTCGTCAAATTTTAGGCTGTGGAACGATTGATTCAAGATGTATTTGTTCGATTCGGTTTTCTGCTCGTATATTGATTTTATTTTACACCAGACTTGATTCAAAGTCACACAGTCTAAGTTGTCAAATGATCGTCATCACACAAACTGGCAGTGAAAATACGAACTGCTTTCGCATCCTTATAGTACCATACTTCTCAATTCTACAGTTTGCCTTCCTCTGGCTACTTTTGAGTCCTATTCCCGATATTCAACAGTCCATGTGAGTTAAAGCACATGGCCACCCCAAACAGCCATTCTTCATAAGGCGATCTTGTCAGCAACGGTATTTTATCGACACTCATGATTGAAATTCGCAATAAAATTTTTATTATTCTAACAATTGCAAGATACGATTTCTTTTAAGATTTCACCACTGCACTGGGCCCATAACATGTTGGGCTTGTGTAGTGAAAACAAGCGTTTAACAAAAACACAACATATATTTCAATAGATATGAAAACTTAGATGCAGTCAGGTTGCAGAGTGCGGACCGACTGACCAACAGATTAAGAAATTGAATGATGCCAGAACACATAAAGCATGCGTTTCTTTCAACAAAAGGCAAAGGTATTTCCGATCTTCAAGTAAGGAAAAGAATCTTCATGCAGTAGAGGCTATCACCTGGTCAGCTTGCTGCCTAATATCAGCAAGGTGTTTGAAGTAATTCCAACCAAATCATTAAACGTCCACATTGAGAAATATGAGATGACGTCAAACTGCCAATTTGGATTTCGGTCCAGACATTCGACCGTACATTCGATTACAAAAGTGACCTCTGATATTAGTTTGAAACCAAATGATAGAGAATGTGCTGGAGCATGTCTTATTGATATGGAGAAAGCCTTCGATACGGTGTGGTTAGATGGACACATTCTTAAACTCCTTCAGGACAGGTTCCCCAGATACATTGTCACCGGTATGTGCAATATGTTGTACGGGTAATCATTTGTTATAACTGATGGCGATCTGACGACAATGCCCGATTTCAACGTCTTGAATGGTTTACAGTAGGAAACAGCTACTGCGCTTCTGCTTTTCTCAATATTCATTCACAAACTGTTATATTAAAGTCTCACTAATGTGATTATTGGTAGCGTTTGCTGATAATCTGATCATTTAGACGGCAAACCAAAAAGCTACAATAGTTCAGAGTAATCTTCAAAAAATGTTTAATGGTGTCTAGCTATATACCGAGAATTTGTGAATGAAAATCAATGAACAAAAGAGTAAAACAATTTTGTTTCTGACAAGGCTGCAGGAGGCTAGTCCAGACCGGAAACGTAACTGGAAGGATGTCCACATTATGGCTGGCGAGGATAGTTCCACATAAATTCTGTGTTGGATACCTCGGTGTTCATCTCGATCAGTGTCTGCATTATACTGAACATGACAAAATTATGCTCAGTAAAACAAAAACGTAGTCATGTCCCTTCGAAGACTCTATCATTCTAGAAACGTTTTTCAGAAGGTCAAACATATCTGTTGAAAGACCCTCTTTTGACCAGTTTTGGCATATGGATGTCAGATCTAGTGCAACCAGATTGCTAAAGGGTGGTCCAACCAAAACGCACGATGTTAGTTGTAAATAAAACAAAAAGTTTTCAGAGAAATATGTTAATATTTTTTATTATAATAGAAGGATCGATGACAATTATGCGCAAATAAAATAGCGCCCAAATGCTCCCTACGATTTTGGTGGCATACTTGTATCCAATGGTCCATATTTGCAATGACTCTGAGACATAACTAAGGTTCAATGTCGTTAATGTGCTGAATTATCTCATCATTTAGCTTTTGAATTGTTCTTGGGTTATCGACGTACACTTTTTCTTTTAAATATCCCCAGAGAAAGAAGTCCAACGGTGTCAAATCACCTAATTGTGGCATCCAATTGATATTGCTACAACGTGGGATAACATAGCCATTTTTTGCGCAAAAGAGCCATTTGCTTCATTGGCTGTGTGGCAAGTGGCACCATCTTGTTGGAACCACATATCATTCAGGTCCATAATCTCAATTTCTGGCCACAAGAAGTCCGTTATTATCTCGCAATAGCCAACGCCATTCACGGCAACTGCTTGGCCGTCCTCATTTTCGAAGAAGTATGGCCCGATGACCCATTTGCCCAATTGCGGCAATTCTACTTGTTAACGAATCCACTGAGGTGAAAGTGGGCCTAGTTGCTGAAGATGATTTCCTTTGTAAAGCCACTATTTCTTCTGTCTGTTTAATCAACCATTCTGCGTATTGCCGACGCTTGAAATTGTCAGTAGGCTTCAATTCTTGAGTCAAATGAACCTTGTGAGCGTGTAAGTTCAAATCTTTATTCAAAATTCGCATCAGCGATGTTCGTGAGATGTTCAATTGTTGGGCACAACGACGAGTCGAGGTTGACGGCTCTTCTGCCAAACTATCGTGAACAACAGCAGTATTTTCCGCAGAACGAACTGGGCAAGCATGCACAGGTGATTTCACATTTCCTAACGACCTATTTTGCTGAAATTTACGCATAATTCTCCTGATTGTGGACACATTTGGTCGATGATGCTGACCAAAAAAAAATCACGAAGTGCACAAAATGCATTTTGATTTGAACACCCATTTTCATAAAAGGCTTCAACAACCTTAACGCGCTGCTCAATTGTGTACCTCTCCATGGTTGGATTTTTCAAATACCGAAACAAAGAAATGTCAAATTAAGTTGGGCGAAAAGCTTGACGTTACGGTGTGACTCACAATTAACATCGTGCATTATGGTTGGACCACCCTTAGTACTGTGGAAATTTTAAGCGCTTTCGAAAGGACATGTCTTGGTGTATGTTTGTACAGAAATACTGCGACCAATTGCCCCATAATTTTAATTCCACATTATCACAATCCTACCCTTTTTCCTCATTTTCAATTACAAAAACTAGTGATATAAAAATAATTTTTAATTTTCCCACTAACAACACTCCACACATTAATTCCCATTAACAAAATTTCATTCTATATATATTTTCCCTAACAAAACTTAATTCCTTCCTTCATACTAATTAATTTTATTCATTAGCTCCCACTAACAAATTTTATTTTTCATACTAACAAAAAATTTATCCCTACTAACAAATTTCAATTTCATACCCATCAAGAAAAATGCCTAGTTGAAGTTGCTTATTCGATGAATGGGAAGTCGACAGACGGTGGCCCCGTTGGTAGCATCGTGGATTCTCGACCGGGGGTCTGCTGGGACCCTGGGTTCAAGTTCCCCGAGCGCAGAGAAGAACTCTTTTTGGAGTATCGGCAAAATCAATAGTTTCCCTATATATGTGACATTTTGCATCTTATCAAACGCTTCTTTGATTATGCGAATTGCCATATATGCAAAATGGAAATTGTTGCGTTTGTCGTTACGAAAAAGATGTGTGGGTAGCGGAATCGAGGTGTATTGAGCTTCGATTACGTTACCCAGATGCAGCAGCGGTAATAACAAATGAAAGGATTGCGGGATTGAAAAATTGAGTTCTTGAATCTAAGCAGTCAGTATTGGACTTTGGGAATAAGAGGCATTAGATTTTGTGCGGTGTTAGAAAAAAGATTTTGTTAATTTGGAATGCGGGACAAGAAAATCGTGGTTTAGAAAAAACGATTTTGATAATTTAGAGTGCAGGGACAAGATAATCGTGATTTAGAAAAACAAATTTTGCCAATTTGGAGTGAGGGAAGAAAAAGTCTTGATATGGGTTGGGAGACAAAATGGAATTGTGAGTGGACGAACGTTTTGAATGGAATTTTTAGCGTCGGAAGTTTGGAAGTGGTAGAAAAAAAAGGAAAAAAGTAGAACAAAAATTGGATGGAAATTCAGTGGAAAAAACAGAAGTGAAAGGAGTGAAGTTAGAAAGACATTAAAAACTAGTAATTAAAATTTAAACATATTTTTGTTAGCTAACCACCCACAATGTGGAATAAGAAAAAGAAAAATTTGCCGCTAGTAGACGGAGCAGAGGAAACAGACAGTGCTGATGAAAGTGGCCGTTGCGTTTTTTTTGTTTTAAAGATTTTAACTTACAATCTAATTTTCATCGACCCCACGCTTCTTTTGTTGTATTTCACAGGGCGCTCGGAGTTCTGCAAAGAAAGAAGTGGGTACCAATTTGGCTTTTTTCTTTTTTAATATTGTGGCGTGTATTTGGTTCGCGGCCAATAATTTAAAGTTCCGGGAAAGTGAAAACGCAATGTCTTTTAATTTAAGTTAAAAGAGTTTATTTAATTACAAAAGTGCACAATGATCAATTTAACACTTTCACTAATTTTAATTTTCACTATGAAAAATCTAACACTTGTCACTTTACTATTACGAAAATCACTTTTCTACTACTCGAATAATATCGCTTCCCACACACAATCGCAGTTCTTATCGCGGTCGAATGAATGATCGTTCCCCCATTCATTCAGCTCGCCTTTATATAGGGTCTGTAGTCATTCAACCCAGTTCTCGTACATTGGCGAATTCGCGGGAACATTCGAGCGACTGCAAATGAATGGAGCAGTGACTCACTTTCAGATGTTGTTCATGCTTGTTTGGTTCTCGTGGTTTCGAGTAAATTCGTGTTCTTCATTGTTGTGAAAACAATTGCGACAGTAGCTCGCAGAATTATTTGTACATGTAACACTGCCCCCACCTCAGTTCTTTTCGCCCCGAAAAGATGTGCCGCTATTTGTAGCCAGTTCTCCCTGGGTGTAATATGGGGCAAGACGGTCCAGGTGCACGATTTTCATTTTGGCTCTTGGCTTGCGATGTTTCTGTATGCGATATACGACGTCGTTGATTCGCTTTGCAACTCGGTATGGTCCCTCCCAATTATGTTGCAACTTTGGAGACCTACCCTTTCGCCGTTGCGGGTTATATAGCCATACCAAGTCATCTTGCTGGAAGCCAGTAGAATTTGCCTTGAGATCATACCTGGTCTTCATGCGGTCAGTAGCCGATTCGAGGTGATTTTGCACTGTCCGATGTATCTGGTTCAACCGTTGCCTTAGATCACTTGCGTACTCCGAGATCGTTTGGGGTTTCTCAGGGGGTGTCCCGAACTTTATATCGGCTGGCAGACGAATAGTCTTTCCAAAAATGACTTTGGCTGGGGCTTGGCCCGTCGATGCGTGTTCGGCAGCTCTGTACGCCATCAAAAATAGTGGGATATGTCGGTCCCAGTCCCTTTGGTTCTCGTCAACCATCTTGGCCAGATGTTTATTTAGCGTGCCGTTGAACCGTTCGACCATTCCATCGGATTGGGGGTGCAGCGGTGTTGTCCTCGTTTCCTGTATTCTCAGTAGTTCACACATTTCGCCAAAAACTAGTGACTCAAAGTTTCGGCCTTGATCTGAATGTAACTCGCAAGGTACGCCGTACCTACTGACCCAATTTAACACTAGCTGTTCAGCTACGGTAGTTGCTTCCTGGTTGGGAATGGGGTAGACCTCGGGCCACTTGCTGAAATAATCGGCTACAACCAGCGTGTATCGATTTCCCCATTCGGATTCAGGAAAGGGTCCTGCGATGTCAACAGCAATCCTTTCGAATGGCACGCCTACGTTATAGGTTTGCATTTGTCCTCTTAGTCGTCGCTTTGGGCCTTTGACGGAAGCGCAAATTGTGCATCAGCGACACCAGTCCTCTACGTCTTCTCGCGCGTGGAGCCAGTAGAACCTTTCCCGCAATTTCGCTAAGGTCTTGTTAACACCAAGGTGGCCTCCCGAGGATCCTTCATGCATTTCCTTAATCACATCGTGGATTCGGCTTTTGGGTAGTATAGTTTGCATCCTTTAGGAGCCGCCACCCGCCGTTTCCCATTTCCGCTTGAGTACGCCACCCTCCACCTGAAGGGAGTTCCATTGTGCCCAATAGCTTTTCAGGGTTGTGCCATGCATTGAAACGTCTTTCCATTCAGGCCGCCCAGTCGTCTCCTTCCGTATGAGCAACGGTCCGATATCCTCATCGGCTAACTGGGCATTTCGAATCTCCTCCGCTGACCAACCTTCATTGAATTTGGCCGTTATCACTCGTAGATCAACGGGCGGCTCCTTTGTCTCAATCCGCCAGCAATGCTTGCAGTTAGCTGGACATGGATGACGAGATAGGGCGTCAGCATTTTCATGAACTCTGCCCTTGTAAAGTAGTTGGGGCCTCACTAGGTCTGGTCGGATCGTCGATCGGGTTGCACCAGTGTCGTTTGTTATGGTGCAATGTTCTTCATCAACTTGACCAGCAAGGCATCTGTCTGCTTCTCCACGATGTTGCCTTGGCACGGTGAAGGGGGTACTGAGGATGTCGATCCTCCTAGCTAACGTTTGCCCCACAAAGTTGGCCCTTGCAGTTTGATGGGCCTCCATTCTAGGCTCCTGACACGGTCTGGATCTCCACCATCCTGGACAATAGCTCCGTTTCCTTCGCTTTTTGCAGTCTCTTTGCAGGTGCCCCTTCTCTCCGCAATCCCAGCATCTAGGCGCACCATTCACCTGCGGTTCTCGCTCATTTTCCACGCACTTACACCTGCACTCGTCTGCCACTACTTCACGGACCCGGGCATTGGTACGAGTCGCATTTTTTGCTGCCTCAAAGTTCAGACTATAAACCAATGCGTCCTTAACCGTTTGCTTTTGAGCTAAACGCATGGCTTGTTGCAATTCCTGGTCCTTTAACGCACTGATAAATGCTTCTGTTGTTGCGTGATCTTGATGTTCTGGGTCGTAAGCTGGATAAGCCAAAAGTGCTAGTCGCTCAATGTCTTGGGCTAGCTGCTGTAGGGTTTCACCAGACTTCTGCATCCGATGCCTTAGCTGTGACCGATAAATCTGCTTTAGATGATCGGCTCCATAACGCATGTCGAGCGCATTCATTATAGCATTCGGGTTTGAGTGCAATTCATCGGGGATCGTCTGCAAAAGCTCGGCAGCTGGGCCTCTTAGAGCAAGAATTAATGCAGTTGCTGGTTCCTGCTCATTCCAGTGATTTGCCCTTGCGGCAGCTTTAAACTGGGTCTTGTAAATACTCCAGACCGTTTGCCCATCGAATATTAGTGCTTGCACATTTCTGGATGTGCTTTGCGCTGCGGTTATAAGCGGGCTGGTGAAGTGGTTACTACTGCCTTCGCTGCTTCCAATTCTTTTCTCACTTGTTCCATCTCATGGCTCATTCTCTCTTCGACCTGGCTGACTTTTCCTCGACCTGGTAAACCTTTTCCTCGACGCCTTTAATTTGTTTGTTCAGGCTGCCGAGCTCCGCTTTTATTTCGGTGGACTGTTTTTGAAAATCTGCCTTGATTTCGATCGCTTGTTGGTCCAGCTTCGCTGATTGTTCATTTAGCTTCGTTGATTGTTCATTTAGCTTCGTTGATTGTTCATTTAGCTTTGTTGATTGTTCATTTAGCTTCGCAGTTAAATTGGAGGACTGTTGTCGCTGCTCTTGCTGAATCAGCATTAACATTCGCATTAGCGCATTTTCTGGCTCCTTTGTTTTTGGTGTTTCCGCGTCTCCATTAAGCTCCGCCATGGTAAATTCATTTATTTTCAAATGTTAGCTTCGTGGTTATTTTTATTATTTCGGCTTTTATTTATTTTTCCACCAGTTTCCACGTTATATTCCACTATTGTGCATTTTTTTAAACGTTTTTCACTTTCAAAATTTTCTTTCTCACTTCTCGACACCACTGTCGCGTGTATTTGGTTCGCGGCCAATAATTTAAAGTTCCGGGAAAGTGAAAACGCAATGTCTTTTAATTTAAGTTAAAAGAGTTTATTTAATTACAAAAGTGCACAATGATCAATTTAACACTTTCACTAATTTTAATTTTCACTATGAAAAATCTAACACTTGTCACTTTACTATTACGAAAATCACTTTTCTACTACTCGAATAATATCGCTTCCCACACACAATCGCAGTTCTTATCGCGGTCGAATGAATGATCGTTCCCCCATTCATTCAGCTCGCCTTTATATAGGGTCTGTAGTCATTCAACCCAGTTCTCGTACATTGGCGAATTCGCGGGAACATTCGAGCGACTGCAAATGAATGGAGCAGTGACTCACTTTCAGATGTTGTTCATGCTTGTTTGGTTCTCGTGGTTTCGAGTAAATTCGTGTTCTTCATTGTTGTGAAAACAATTGCGACAGTAGCTCGCAGAATTATTTGTACATGTAACACTGCCCCCACCTCAGTTCTTTTCGCCCCGAAAAGATGTGCCGCTATTTGTAGCCAGTTCTCCCTGGGTGTAATATGGGGCAAGACGGTCCAGGTGCACGATTTTCATTTTGGCTCTTGGCTTGCGATGTTCCTGTATGCGATATACAAAGTCGTTGATTCGCTTTGCAACTCGGTATGGTCCCTCCCAATTATGTTGCAACTTTGGAGACCTACCCTTTCGCCGTTGCGGGTTATATAGCCATACCAAGTCATCTTGCTGGAAGCCAGTAGAATTTGCCTTGAGATCATACCTGGTCTTCATGCGGTCAGTAGCCGATTTGAGGTGATTTTGCACTGTCCAATGTATCTGGTTCAACCGTTGCCTTAGATCACTTGCGTACTCCGAGATCGTTTGGGGTTTCTCAGGGGGTGTTCCGAACTTTATATCGGCTGGCAGACGAATAGCCTTTCCAAAAATGACTTTGGCTGGGGCTTGGCCCGTCGATGCGTATTCGGCAGCTCTGTACGCCATCAAAAATAGTGGGATATGTCGGTCCCAGTCCCTTTGGTTCTCGTCAACCATCTTGGCCAGATGTTTATTTAGCGTGCCGTTGAACCGTTCGACCATTCCATCGGATTGGGGGTGCAGCGGTGTTGTCCTCGTTTCCCGTATTCCCAGTAGTTCACACATTACGCCAAAAACTAGTGACTCAAAGTTTCGGCCTTGATCTGAATGTAACTCGCAAGGTACGCCGTACCTGCTGACCCAATTTAACACTAGCTGTTCAGCTACGGTAGTTGCTTCCTGGTTGGGAATGGGGTAGACCTCGGGCCACTTGCTGAAATAATCGGCTGCAACCAGCGTATATCGATTTCCCCATTTGGATTCAGGAAAGGGTCCTGCGATGTCAACAGCAATCCTTTCGAATGGCACGCCTACGTTATAGGTTTGCATTTGTCCTCTCTGTCGTCGCTTTGGGCCTTTGACGGAAGCGCAAATTGTGCATCTGCGACACCAGTCCTCTACGTCTTCTCGCGCGTGGAGCCAGTATAACCTTTCCCGCAATTTCGCTAAGGTCTTGTTAACACCAAGGTGGCCTCCCGAGGATCCTTCATGCATTTCCTTAATCACATCGTGGATTCGGCTTTTGGGTAGTATAGTTTGCATCCTTTAGGAGCCGCCATCCGCCGTTTCCCATTTCCGCTTGAGTACGCCACCCTCCACCTGAAGGGAGTTCCATTGTGCCCAATAGCTTTTCAGGGTTGCGCCATGCATTGAAACGTCTTTCCATTCAGGCCGCCCAGTCGTCTCCTTCCGTATGAGCAACGGTCCGATATCCTCATCGGCTAACTGGGCATTTTGAATCTCCTCCGCTGACCAACCTTCATCAAATTCGGCCGTTATCACTCGCAGATCAACGGGCGGCTCCTTTGTCTCAATCCGCCAGCAATGCTTGCAGTTAGCTGGACATGGATGACGAGATAGGGCGTCAGCATTTTCATGAACTCTGCCCTTGTAAAGTAGTTGGGGCCTCACTAGGTCTGGTCGTATCGTCGATCGGGTTGCACCAGTGTCGTTTGTTATGGTGCAATGTTCTTCATCAACTTGACCAGCAAGGCATCTGTCTGCTTCTCCACGACGTTGCCTTGGCACAGTGATGGGGGTACTGAGGATGTCGATCCTCCTAGCTAACGTTTGCCCCACAAAGTTGGCCCTTGCAGTTTGATGGGCCTCCATTCTAGGCTCCTGACACGGTCTGGATCTCCACCATCCTGGACAATAGCTCCGTTTCCTTCGCTTTTTGCAGTCTCTTTGCAGGTGCCCCTTCTCTCCGCAATCCCAGCATCTAGGCGCACCATTCACCTGCGGTTCTCGCTCATTTTCCACGCACTTACACCTGCACTCGTCTGCCACTACTTCACGGACCCGGGCATTGGTACGAGTCGCATTTTTTGCTGCCTCAAAGTTCAGACTATAAACCAATGCGTCCTTAACCGTTTGCTTTTGAGCTAAACGCACGGCTTGTTGCAATTCCTGGTCCTTTAACGCACTGATAAATGCTTCTGTTGTTGCGTGATCTTGATGTTCTGGGTCGTAAGCTGGATAAGCCAAAAGTGCTAGTCGCTCAATGTCTTGGGCTAGCTGCTGTAGGGTTTCACCAGACTTCTGCATCCAATGCCTTAGCTGTGACCGATAAATCTGCTTTAGATGATCGGCTCCATAACGCATGTCGAGCGCATTCATTATAGCATTCGGGTTTGAGTGCAATTCATCGGGGATCGTCTGCAAAAGCTCAGCAGCTGGGCCTCTTAGAGCAAGAATTAATGCAGCTGCTGGTTCCTGCTCATTCCAGTGATTTGCCCTTGCGGCAGCTTTAAACTGGGTCTTGTAAATACTCCAGACCGTTTGCCCATCGAATATTAGTGCTTGCACATTTCTGGATGTGCTTTGCGCTGCGGTTATAAGCGGGCTGGTGAAGTGGTTACTACTGCCTTCGCTGCTTCCAATTCTTTTCTCACTTGTTCCATCTCATGGCTCATTCTCTCTTCGACCTGGCTGACCTTTTCCTCGACCTGGTAAACCTTTTCCTCGACGCCTTTAATTTGTTTGTTCAGGCTGCCGAGCTCCGCTTTTATTTCGGTTGACTGTTTTTGAAAATCTGCCTTAATTTCGATCGCATGTTAGTCCAGCTTCGCTGATTGTTCACTTAGCTTCGTTGATTGTTCATTTAGCTTCGTTGATTGTTCATTTAGCTTTGTTGATTGTTCATTTAGCTTCGCAGTTAAATTGGAGGACTGTTGTCGCTGCTCTTGCTGAATCAGCATTAACATTCGCATTAGCGCATTTTCTGGCTCCTTTGTTTTTGGTGTTTCCGCGTCTCCATTAAGCTCCGCCATGGTAAATTCATTTATTTTCAAATGTTAGCTTCGTGGTTATTTTTATTATTTCGGCTTTTATTTATTTTTCCACCAGTTTCCACGTTATATTCCACTATTGTGCATTTTTTTAAACGTTTTTCACTTTCAAAATTTTCTTTCTCACTTCTCGACACCACTGTCGCGTGTATTGGGTTCGCGGCCAATAATTTAAAGTTCCGGGAAAGTGAAAACGCAATGTCTTTTAATTTAAGTTAAAAGAGTTTATTTAATTACAAAAGTGCACAATGATCAATTTAACACTTTCACTAATTTTAATTTTCACTATGAAAAATCTAACACTTGTCCATAAATTTCTTATCGCAATTGCCTTCGAAATCACTTCGCTATTACGAAAATCACTTTTCGACTACTCGAATATCGCTTCCCACACACAATCGCAGTTCTTATCGCGGTCGAATGAATGATCGTTCCCCCATTCATTCAGCTCGCCTTTATATAGGGTCTGTAGTCATTCAACCCAGTTCTCGTACATTGGCGAATTCGCGGGAACATTCGAGCGACTGCAAATGAATGGAGCAGTGACTCACTTTCAGATGTTGTTCATGCTTGTTTGGTTCTCGTGGTTTCGAGTAAATTCGTGTTCTTCATTGTTGTGAAAACAATTGCGACAGTAGCTCGCAGAATTATTTGTACATGTAACAATATTATATAAACTATAATATTTTCCAGTAGTATTTTTATTATATTCCTCATCATATTGAATTGGTTTATGTTGGTATATTTTAGCTTATTTTTTTTGTTGTGTTAAATTTCGAGAGGGATTTTTTTGTAGTTTTTTTCATATATTGTTATTCTTTGTATACTTTGATTTTGATTATAATTTGTGAATTTAATAAAACGGCCATGTCGCGATAAGACCCTACTCTTTCATTTCTTAAAATGACCCTCCCTTTTCCCGTCTTTATTCCTCCGTGTTAGTGTTTTTATGTAAGGTGGCGCAGCATAAGCAGAGGGTGTCCCGGAAGTCCCACGACACGACTGAGCGCTAGCCAGCCTCAGTATGCCACCCCGAGCTACACATCCCTCTGTTGAAACATAATGTCTGCAATTGCGGTGACTTCCGTTGTTGCAGCAATTGGAAGCGCTATAAATCAAATTGAGGAATTTATCAAACTGCAAAAGTAACGAGAGTCGATATCTTCGTATTACGGCTTCTTCAGATTCATATCAGAAGATCTGTAACTGTCAGTGAAAACCCCTGGATTTCACAGCCGTTCCACCCTACAGACGAGTATATTGAGACATCTCTCGCTACTGGTTTCATTCCTTCTGAAACATTTGTGTATTTGAATATGAATCAATATACGAGTATTTTTGATTCTGACGATGTCACAATTATAGATATATGTATAGATGGGCCGCCGATAAGAAGATAAAATATCCTTCGAGTTTGCGAGACCAGCAATTCCAATAGAGATACTCATTTGCTAGATTCATTGAGGCTTGTCGAGCTGGGACGGAGTGGTCAAGGTATTGGTGGCTGAATGACAATGTCTAAATTATTTGTTGTTATTATTATAAATGTAGAGTTGACACCTTTGTATTGTTTTGTTTGCTTTTTACGGTTTCTTAAAAGAATTTCGCGAAACCGTACTAAAATCGTGAACTCTGAGTTGGTCTGTTTGTGCATTATAACAAGTTTTTTAAGAAGCTACAATGGATACAAACACAACATTGATGACCTCTCCAAAGCTTTCCAAAGTTTCGACATTAAAAAATTCGAAAAACTTCAAGGGATCTCCCCCCATATGAAAATGACTCTAAACGATTTTTTTTAAAGACAAGATAGCCGATATGAGTACCAAATATAAAGTCTTGACAAGAACTTTTCGGTCTTAAAACTAGGTTGGCAATAACGAGATGTACGATGGAGTTAAAATAACTTATATGAAAAATGGTTACCCTCTCGCCTTCGTGATCGGGTTTCGTGTCATGGTATTGTTTTGGTCAACGCTTTTGCAACCATAAGCTTACGCACATTAAATGAGAGTGCAGACTGGATAACTGAACTGAACTCGATAAATATCTATAAGCTAAGCAACGATATTCAGTGAGTAAAGAAAAATTTTTGTGTTCCTATTAAAAAAAAGTGTATTTGATTTGTTTGAAAAATAATAATAAGGTAAGAGCATAGAATTAAAGTGGCTTAAACGATCAAAACACATCACAATTGTTCAAGAGCCATGGGTGGGCAACAAAAGTATGTATGGACTTAAAATGCGTGGGTCAAGAGTCTTCTGTGATGGAGGATCTGACCGAACGCAGACATGCTTGGTAGTCCCTACAAATTTTGAAGCATTTCTTTTGAAACAATTCACTAACCAAGACATAGCCATGGTGACAAGAACATATAAAGAAGATATGCGTTGGCACGACATTGTTGTTGTATTAACCTACCTTCTATACACCACGGCTCTACCTCGAACCAGCAGAATCCTGAGGGAGGTGATAGACTACGCTAAGTCTAAGGGCATTGTCTTGATTTTGGATTGCGATGGTAAAGCACACCAGTATATATAGGGCAGTAACTACTGCATTCACCGAGTTGAATAACTGTTGGACTTCATATCGTCTAGTGGCTTGAGAATTTTGAACAGTGCCTCACTATTGTCACGACTAATAGACAGGAATGGTAGACATTACTCTGGCCAGACCGAGGGCCTCCCTTTTCTTCTTCGTAGCACTACAGCCCTTCTTACGCTTCATGCAACAAGTGCCTCCAAATATCTCGGTACATGGACCATCTTTTTCAATATCATAATCCAAGAGCGATGTGCCTCGGCTGAGGCGAATCAGTGTTTCCTCTATTTCTCCACTGGACTGGGTACTTCAGTATTCGCCATTCGTCCATATGATTTACATGGCTAGTCCATTGGAGCTTTCAAGGTCTTACAACCTTTGACACCAATAGCTAGTTAAAAATTTCGAACAGCCCATGGTTTTATCGAATTCGCCATTGTATTCGGCTTCACTCAAATTATTCAACTCATGACCTACCTCTCAAAGGTGTTCAATATGCTTACGGATTCTTGGGTTAGGGCCCATGTTTTACACCCATCGCATAGCACTGGCCTTATTACAGATTTGTATACCTGGACTTTTGTCTTCCTGTTTATGCAGCTGGCCTTCAGGATCGTCAATACTGAAAAAAAATATTACTTGAAAGCGGTATTCTTTAGCACGTTTCACCTCTTTGATTAACAGTTCTTATTATTTTGGCATCTAAATTCACAAACCCGCCCACATTTTCGATACTGTATTTGCCAAGTGTAGGTTTTTGCGTATTTGAGGTAGTTTTCCTTGACTGCGTTATGAGCTTTGTTTTATTCTCATCGATTTTCAGGCCTTCTCATTTTGCTTCGCTGTTGAGTTCATTGGTAGTTGTTAACAACCGTGACAAAATGTTGATGTCATTCGCATAGGCTACCACTTACACTAATGTTCCTCATGTACCGACAGGTAATTTTCTTTTGACGTCTCCTAGAGTCAAATTGAATAGCAATGGGGCTAGCCCAACTCCCTGCTCTAGTCCAATAATTGTGTCATAGACTTCGGTGAGATGGTTATTGATGCGGACTTGAGAGGTTATCTACGTCATTTTCATTTTGGTAACACGGACTTATTTGGCTGGGATACCAAAGCAAAGAATTATTTGCTATAGTACGTTATGATCAATACTATCATATGGTTGCTTAAAGTCAACGAATATTTGGTGCACATCTATGTTGAGCTCCCAGCCTTTCTCTAGAATGTGCTTGGCTGCAAACGAGTAGTCTATTGTGGATCTATCTGCTCGAAAGCCAGCTTGATACTCCCTAAAAATACTGGTGACGTTTGATCTAACTTTATTTCGTAAGAGTCTTGAAAATATTTTGTGCACCGTACAAAGTAGGGATATGCCTCTATAATTTTCGCACTGTAACTTGCAGCCTTTTTTATGGAAAGGAAATATAATTGATTGGCTGTACTCATATGACAAATGTTTTTGTTGCTAAATGTGCTGGATGACTTTGCCACCATATTAAATGAACTTTACTGGAATCTCATCAATTTTTTTTTTGTGGTAGGGAGGTGAAGGCATTTACGCCCGCCGAGTCTGGCAGTGTGAGACTCCCATGGAGGATACCCTTGGACTACCCACTAAACACCTCCCCTGTCAATCTGAGAACCTAGCCTGGAACCGTTTGACACATTACTTCGGGCCAGGTCTCGTTTTGTTACGCCGTGGGGGGCCTTCAAGCTGGGGGGTCCCTTTCCTAGCGAGAGTGGAGAGGGGAAGAGGAAATGCCAGAAGAGCGATCCCCCAGCCCCAGCACCCCCGGCTGCTGCGAGTCCCTTTTATATTTTAGGACTGCCCGAGCATAATGTGCCACCTGGTTCCATTTGTCAACCGATTCGAGCATCACCGCAACTATATTATCCGGGGTGAGCTCTCCCGTCTCCCTGTAGAGTTCCCTTCGCAGCCTGGCCCATTTGGTACACGCAAAAAATGTGTGACAGGCATTGTCCTCCTCTCCTGGGCAAAACCGAAAATCGGGAGACCGTGACTTACCGATCTTGTGCAGGTAAGACTGAAACCACCCGTGCCCGCTCTAAAGCTGGGTCAGATAGAAGTCAGTCTCACCATGCCTTCGGTTTAGCTACGGTCTCACATCCAGGATGAGGCGCGCAGTCCACCTTCCTTTCGTGCAATTCCTCCAAGACTGCCGCCAATCGTTGGCGGTATCAATGCCCAGCACGTTATTATTCTTTTGATCTTTGATGGTGAAACAAACTGCATCCAGAGTAGGAGGGGAAAAATGGAAGCTCTCTGGGAATAGCTTTAAGCTCCAGTGTTCTGGTGCTTTAAGGAAGATTAAGGAGGTTCTTGAAATATGATGCCCATCTTTCTTTAATCCTGTTTTCATTAGCGATGATGTTGCAGATGGCACAGTAGTAAGCTACTGTGGACAGCTGTGCAGATGAGCTCAGTGGCTGACTGGTGGAGCTACGTACCCTCGTGGGGTGGATATAAGAGGAAAGTGATGGACTCTAAACTGGTCTCTTGTATAAAATTTTGTGAGGAGACTGTGGGGATGCAAGAGACTGTAAAACTTTACGAACTTTTAATAAGAACCATACTGTTAAGCAAGACAAAATTAAAAACCTTTATGACACCATTATGGAGTCAAATCTGGACTCTCTGGAAGCTTTGATGAAGACCCATTTTAGGAGTGACCAGGCTATTCAACAGAAACCTTCAACTGACTTGTTCATGCTTCCTCAAGGAGGAAGAGTAGAAAAAAGAGGTTAGGACTGAGCAAGGCAAGTGGTTACATTGAATGGAATCCAACAAGACTCTTTCGATAAAATAAAATTATAGGGCTTCGGTAGTTTTGTTCCTGCTATAATCAAGGTGAGATCCTACATATTCATGCTTTACCTGAGGAGGATCTCAATATCAAGCCTAGCACTAGTATACATACCCACACCTTAACAAATAGTCAGATTTATGTTTAAATTCAGATAACTGTGTTACGACAACAATCATTAGCATATGAGAGTACTAATTGCTCGGAATTTACTAACAGTTAATCACGCCCCTATACCTCGCTTACGACATGTTACGACAACAATCATTAGCATATGCGAGTACTAATTGCTCGGAATTCCATAACAGTTGATCATTCCCCCATGCCTCGCTTACGACACGTTACGGCAACAATCATTAATTGTTCGGAAATTCATAACAGTTGACCACGCTCCCAATGCCTGCTAACAAGCAATGTATGCTTCACCGCCCATACTTAGGGAACGGCGACGTCCTATACAGAATAGATAGTCGCAATTTATTGTATATAAGAACTTATGTCTTACACTTCATTGGTCAAGTCACTAAATTGGCTCCCCGGCGAATTCCACATGCATACATGGTAGTCCATACAATTATCTTTTTGAGAGCACATGGGGAACATGTACACAATTGAATGTGTGTACTATGCGCAATCCACTCAACTGAGTATCAATTCGCCGCAACAACCAACTCAAAAATCATATGAGGAGAAGTCGTCGAATATTCAGATATATGAATACTGAAGACGAAAATTGCAAAAGCATAATATTGGAGCTAGCATTCCTTTTCATGTAACAAGATTATTCCCGAGAAACAAGAGAGGAATGAATTCGCAAAGCAGGTTAAGGGGAACTAGCACACTAACAAACTCCGCGTTTTGCGGTTAACTGGATCGAAGGTCTACGACTCCCACTAACAATGCAAGCAAGTTGTTTGTATTTAAGCTACTGGCAAATTGGACGAGGAAGCCAGCATTAACACAAGTCTCGAGGAGAGACTGCCGTAGTCGATTGTGGACGCCATTAACTAAGAAGTTCGCTGCGAAGAAGTGATATTTCCGCTATCAACATAACGTAAGTATAATGAGTTAAAACTGAATTTCTTTAGGCCTAAGCCGGTGAGACTCTCCAAATTATGATAAAATAATGTCTATCAGTGTTCAAATATAAACTTTAACGTAATGACCTTTTTGACAGCTTCCGATTCATTCAACAATTCTTTTTTAACGTATAGTGAAGGCATCCACGGGAGTCAAAGTGGACATTTTCTCGAGTCGGACTCAGAGTTTCTTTAGGCCCAAGCCTGTGAAACTCTGGTTCTAGCCTTTATCTACGTACACCATTGAATGCAAACTATCGTCCAAGGGTCGCAAGCCCGGATTAATTGTAGGGCGCACCAAGACCAGCTGTAACCCCCTTTATCTATTTGCAGGCCGCGCTTACCGGATCCAACAGCCCAGTCAAGGAGCCTGGCAGCAACATCAGACCCCTAAAATCGCGATGCACCAAGCCCAGCTTGAAGAGGCACTCCGCGCTGATCCGTTGGCCCCGATAGGTAACAAGGTACCCGAGGAAAAGGGAGCCAGTTCGGAAGCGGTGGACAACTCCGGAGCCCACTCCCTGGCATCCCACTCAAGGCACTCGACAACCGATCACCCTCAAGGCATACCTAGCCCGCCTGGTAGTCCCATTGGATGTAGTAGACAGGGAGTCACCGGAGGAACCGAAGTCTGGTGGTAGACGCGTGAGGCTGCGGCAAGAGCTGGGCAACCTAGGACGCCTCGCGAGAGGCGTGAAGTCCGACGAAGAGTGGGAGTTTTTCGCAGCCCGGGCCAGGGTACTCAAGAAACAGATCAAGTAGAAGCGAAGAAGCAGGCTAGCGGTGGTAGCTAGAATCCGAGCGCTACCGGCCAAACGAGTCCCAGACGGAGGATGTAATAAACCAAAGTCAATTGCTAAAGAAAAATAAAGATCTTTTGTAGTTAAATGAAAGAAACAAGGTTCTTTTATTTCTAAAAGATAGCCCCTTTCCCCTTTAGGTGTCAAGGATTGTGGCAGAGTGTGATGAGGTGCGATCACCACGCCAATACAGGCAGGGTGGTTGCATATTGTAAAAACTGGATTGTGAAAAAAATTTTCTTGTTATTCAAATTTTCAGTTTTCAAAAACTTCGGTGCTTCTAAATCGGAATTCTAGGCACGAGAGGGTATTGGTAACTTGCTATAAGTAAGTTCATCTGTAAATCAGATTTGCCTATAAAAATAAACAACAAAATCATATAAAATATCTATGTAATTGAAAAAAAACTAAAATAAGGTAATTATATTAAGTAACTTGTAATTTTGCATTTTTCAGAATACTTTCAAGCATTTTTTTTGCAAAATGACGTTGTTTCGGTGAATTCCAATGGACCACAAGGTAAAGTCTTCTTCAAAAGCTCCTTAGATGTTTTAAGCCGACCTCTCGGTGAAACAGGTGCTCTATATTTTTGCAAGTAACATTGTCCTCTTAAAATTCAAAGTATCCGATTGCAAATTAGCAGTCCTTTTTCTATATAACTGCCGTGCATTTCATATTGCTGAATATAAACAAAAAACAAAAACTGGCCCCCTCCAATTTTTGGTTTATCTAAATGATATCCTATTATATTGTCGCGTGTTTTGGTTCGCGGCCAATAATTTTAACGTTCCGGGAAAGTGAAAACACAATGTCTTTTAATTTAAGTTAAAAGAGTTTATTTAATTACAAAAATGCACAATAATCAGTTTAACACTTTCACTAATTTTAATTTTCACTATTAAAAAATCTAACACTTGTCCATAAATTTCTTATCGCAATTGTCTTCTAAATCACTTCACTATTACGAAACACACTATCGCAGTTCTTATCGCGGTCGAATGAATGATGATCCCCCCATTCATCCAGCTCGCCTTTATATAGGGTCTGTAGTCATTCAACCCAGTTCTCGTACATTGGCGAGTTCGCGGGAACATTCGAGCGACTGCAAATGAATGGAGCAGTGACTCACTTTCAGATGTTCTTCATGCTTGTTGGGTTCTCGTGGTTTCGAGTAAATTCGTGTTCTTCATTGTTGTGAAAACAATTGTGACAGTAGCTCGCAGAATTATTTGTACATGTAACAATATGATATATTTTCATCGATCCTGTTAACTTTGCACATGCTTTTGCTAGCAGGTAAAAGGATCTGACAGGGGTATGATGACTTTCCAGTTATCTTTTTGAAACCAACGTTTTGGCTGGACAAGGAGATATAAAGTATTAAATGTGGATATGGCATGGATAGCTTTGCTATCGTTCCATACAACAATGGGACAACTAGAATTCATCTCAGTACAATTATCGTATTAACGTGTTTCTTGTTTTTCTATGTACGATTTCACTGGTATTGGAATTTTTGGATTCCGTTTGATTGGGAAGCTCCAGTGTACCCCATTCCATTCTCTCAGAGTCTTCTTGCTAGTGTGATGGTTCAAAAATATCTGACTGCGTAAATTTTTTATGGAGCTGAGCCAACTTTCTGAAAGGAGTTATAATAACGCATTCACCAAACCCAACATCTTTAGGTCTCTGCAAATCCTTTCCTGTGCAGGAATAAAACGGTATCAAATACCCTAATTGTTCGCGAATACACCACATCTTAAAGCCGAAACGAATAGGTTTTTCCTTGATAAATTTGTTTGCTCCATGATTTCCGTATTACGGTACCATATTTTCATCAACCAAATAAGCATGTTTTAGAACAACTTTATTTCACAAATTGATTAGCGGAGTCTTAGCAGGTTTATCCTGTTTTTCCAAATAAGCATTATTAGCACAAAATGTATAATAGGGGTACCGGTTAATTCGTGTGGTTTGAAGCTTTATTGTGAAAAATTGCTTTTAGAGGCTCAAAAATGGTTTGTTGAGCGACACCAAGTGATTTTGCTAGTTTGGGATGGATCTCGGTTGAGTAATATCTCCAATTCGTGATCTTCAAACTTTTTTGGCTGTCCGTTCATCGTCCTCCAAGTCAGAATTGCCACTTTTAAACCGTGTAAACTACTTCTGGCACGTACGCCCAGCTAGAACATGCACACCATACACTTCCACCAAAATACGATGACTTTCGGCAGCCTTTTTCTTCAATGAAGAAGTACTTCCCACAAAAACACTTTATTCGGCACCAAAGTCGACATTTTCAGAGTAGAAAAAAGTATTGTTGTTTACACTTCAGCTAAATGACACATACTGATTCTGAAACAATATGACAGTAGCTTTCCAACACATATTTGGAAAGGTGAATCACTGAAATAAAAATCAAGTGACGCCATCTGTTAGAAAACCGCGCGAATTAGCCGGCACCCTGATTATTTTTTAAAATCTCGAATCTATTTCGCCTCATAGCACTAGATATGCATTTGTTGTATGATTCTGGCCCTACTTTCTCCATCGTAGAACGCGAAGATGACCAAACAAAATAAGCACATCAATGAAGAAGTTGATTCCATTAGGTGTTGTTTTTTGTGCTGCATAAATCGGAAGTATTTTTACCAAGTGATCTAATATTTCAACATCAAAGAATGATTCAGCACACCTAACAGATTCTGATTTTATAATATTTTGATCAGGTTCTATCAACAAATTAAAATTTGGTCGTATATTTACTTTTTTCCATTGAGGTTTTTTTAACTTTTTAAATTTCTGAGTGTTTGTTGATTTACGATCAGCGCTGTTTGATCAGGGCTCTGGTTTAATTGTTATAGTTGTTCCCCTATCCAATTTCGCTAAATGTTCCCTGCCTTTCATGGTAGTCACACTAGCTCAGCTATGGACGAAAGGTGCATACCTGATAGATTGTTATGTGACCCTCCCTCTTTATCACTACTGTCCTTCTAACTCTCCTTACCTACCTACCTGCTGCCGAAGATTTATGGTTCACTCTTCGGCACGTGTTCGGTTTTTTCCGGAGGCTAGATTGAGTGTGGATACTATGTGAGTATAAGTTAAGGAACAACATGCAAGCAAATCTAAATTCAATTACCCGCAACTGTACACTTCACACAATTTGAAATCCGAATACATGCAATTTTAAATTCTATAAAAATAGACAAAATACAACGATCTAATTGCATCTGTTACCTCGAGTGAGACATTGTTCAAAGCATGGGAACGTCTGAGCGGCATCCGGCACGTCACGTTGGATTGTATCAATCCCGAGGTGTTATGTAGATTTTAAGTCCAACCCTTAAATTAGTTTTTAACGACACTTGAATTAAATAAACATATATTTTTTTAAAGAATTCCGCACCCGCGTAATTGATTGGCGTCCGAGCAGGGACCTGCGTACTTGAATAATTTCCCGAAAGTTAATCCCGGCAGTCGAGATAACGAAAGGATTAATTAAAAGTATTATGTGCGTTATTTGCAAGGAAAACAAGTATAACCGTCACCCGAACAATCGTGTACTTCTAGCGACTCCTGCCCCAAAATTCCCAGGCCATATCCTTCACGTTGATATATACTCAACGGAAGGACACCTCATACTGACAGCCGTTGACAAACTGCGCGGCCCACTCCGAGAGCTCTTACGCTTTTATGGTATTCCAAAAGTTATTGTGATATACGGTGAGAAATCATTGAATTCGGTATCGATCTTGTTCATGATGCAAGATCAGCTCGGAATAACTGTCTATAAAACACCAGCTTATAAGAGTGAAGTCAATGGGCAAGTTGAAAGATTTCATTCCACCCTATCAGAAATCATGAGGTGTCTTAAAATGACGGCACTCATAGGAACTTCCAGGAACTATTGGATAGGTCCGTGTATGAGTACAATTACAGCATTCATTCAACCATCGGGATAGTATCCACAAGCCCCATACAGTTAGAGAAATCCCGCAAGGATAATGTAGAAGCTATCAAAAAGAAACAAGAGCAAGATTTAAATTTTCACAACAAATCTAGCCAGGTCATAAAGGATTATGAAATAGGACAGGAAGTATACGTTAAGATAAATAAGCGTAAGGGGTCCAAAACAACAACTAGATACAAAAGGGAGTTAGTGAAAGAAAATAGGCCAACAAACATTTCAACTGAAACAGGCAGAACCATACATAAAAGTGACATTAGGAACTGATTCTCTTTTCAGGGTCATATTCAAGCTTAATGATGCGGACATCCAAATTATAGACCACTCGAATTCCCAAACTGCGACACTCAAAACAGGAACTGCAAAAATCCAAAATGGAAGCTTCAAGCTCGTGCATATACTCCAAACGGACCAATACAACCATTTCCTCCATAACGTTTAAGCCCTACTTGCCAACCAAATCCCGGAATCCAAACCATTCTATTCGTTGCTATCCCACGAAGTATCGCAAACGAAAAATCTTCTGGATAATATTCAATTTAGGCCGAAGAAAACTAAAAGATCCTTGAACTTTATTGGATGCGCATGGAAATTCATTGCGGGAAATCCAGATCATGATGATCTTGTTTTGTTGACAGGAAAGATGAATGAACTTTTCGAAAATAGTAACAGACAAGTCCTCATAAACAAAGAATATAGTAAAAGAATAAACCAAATTACTAATGTTACCGATGAACTTTTAAACGTTCTAAAAAAAGATAGAGTTTTTGAAACTACTTTAGCCCTAAGTACAGAATATAAGTTAAGAATTATAAAAGAAGAATTGGTGAATATTGCCGAATCTATTCAACTAGCGAAAATTAATATTGTGAATTCAAACATCCTCTCAAAATCCGAAATAAATTCAATCATTAATACTTTCAATGAAAACCATATTCCATACAGGAACGTAGAAGAAGTTTTAGAATTCGCAGATATAAAAATTTTATAAAATTATACAAACTTTTTCTATACAATAGATGTACTAACTGCCTATGAAGCTACATACGAAGAATTTTTTGCAAAACCAATAAAAAAACATCAACTTATAGTCAAAATTGAATATGAATATGTCCTGAAAAATAGCGATGAATATTTCGGAATCATAGGCAGATGCAAAGATTTTAATGAACTTTCTATTTGTAAAACCAATGAAATCAAAAACATTAGCCGCTCAATTTTTATCCCTTACCTGTTCAAAAGCAAAGAAGCAGAATGCAACATAAGGAACGGTCACCATATTCCCATTGTCGAGGAAATTGCTATCGATACCATATTGCTCAACAGCTTCAATGGAAAAATCGAGGTAAATGGATCTTTACAACTTCTTTCTGGAACCTTTCTCATCAAACATGAAAACGTAACGATCAACATCAACAACCAGACTTACAAATCTACAAAAACAACCAATATGCAACTACTACCACCTCTACTACACATCGACATGAAAAAGGACGAGCTTTTGGAAATACTCTCCCTCGAACTGATTAAAGAGATGCATATCAACAACTTGAAGCAAATAAACCTACTAAAAACAGGCAAAGAAACAGATCAATGGATAATTTATAGTTCAATCACAATGATCCTAATAATACTGACGTCATCAAAAATAGTTACCTACCTGAGGAATAAGAGAAATTCGAACGTTATCATTAAAGTAGTAAACCAATTCTGATCCGAACTTCCAAGCACAATCATCCTTACATGAAGTGAAACCATCAGTCTTCACATCCTTACCAAGCCTGTCAGAAAATACTATACCAGAATTACAAAAACCTCCGAGCATCTAGAGAATACCGTTGTTTAAATGTTGAATGAGGACATTCAACTTAAGAGGGGAAGAGTTAAAGAACAAAATGCAAGCAACTCTAAATTCAATTACCCGCAACTGTAAACTCCACGCAATTTGAAATCCGAATACATGCAGTTCTAAATTCCATAGAAATAGACAAAATACAACGATCTAATTGCACCTGCAACCTCGAGCGAGACATTCTTGAAGGCATGGGAACGTCTGAAGGACATCCGGCAAGTCACGTTGGATTGTATCAACTCTGAGGTGCTATGTCGATTTTAAGTCCAACTTGTAAATTAGTCTTAAGACGACACTTGAATTAAATAAACATATATTTTTTTAAAGAATTCCACACCCGCATAATTAATTTATACTATGGTTCTCAGAAAAAGATAAACAAATACATATGATACCAAAGAGATTGATCTCATTCTATACTATCAAAACTGACAGGGAAAATGTTTCCATTTTGTTGACACCGGGAAAAGACGAGTTAAATGAAGATTATGTAAAAACAGACTAAACTGCATATAATTAACATGTAGAAGTAGCAGGAAAGTGCTCCTACCAGAAGGGTATTGTAAAACAATTAGTAAATCAAACAATATATTCTGCATATTAAAACTTGACTAATATACATATTCCATAAATTGAGTTCGAAGAATTAGTATGGCTATTATATTTTTATATTCGCCGCCATTTTGTTTCAAGTGTTTTGACCCCGTCGTTTAATTAGCCATGATAACACATCAATAATATATACGGTTTCTAAAATTTTTATCAAAATTCCTACATATAGGGTTTTCCAATAAGAGATGGTATTTCTTATGATTTAACACCTTGCAACTTCTTCCTTTGGGGCCACGTGAAAGAGAAGGTCTACGCCAACAAGACCTCAAAGATAGAATTCGTGAGGCTCTCGAGAACATAGGGCAGTCACTTTGCGAATTGGTTATGGAAAATTTCATGAAAAGGATATGGCTATGTAAGCGTGTCGTGGTCATCATTTGCCTGATGTTATTTTTTAATATCAACAGCATACCTTCTTCTTTATAATGCAATTAACATTCGGTCATTTGTATTAAAAAATGGCATTTTTCTTTTAGTATCAAAATAACACCTCTTATTGGAAAACCCTATATTTATAGTTGCTAGGTCCGTTGCAAGCGTGTATCTCCCTAGTATCACATGTTACTGTTGTTGTAATTGTTAAATATTGTTGTTCGATTATTGTAAAATTTTCAGAACACATATAAATGCTTTCAAAAAACTTAAATTGTAGTTTTTGGAAAATTTAAGGGTCCAATTTTGATTTTATGGGCAAAAACGTAAAACTTATAAAATGTACTATTATTAACAAAGTTGATCGAATTTCGACTTCTAAGGTATTTGCTGCCCTTGTACTCGTACAGTTACACCTCCATGATTTTTTTCAGATTTTTCGGGTGACACAACATTTTCGTACATTTCCCCTTCTCCTGCACCCCTCAAAGCATTTTAAGCCACTTTAAGACCTGTTTTGAAAAGTTCTCATTAAGCCCTTTCATTTGATACCCATATTGCCTACATGCGATGAAAAATTTTTTTCAGGCGCAACTCCCCTATATGGAGAGACCCCCTTAAAGACCTTATGAATTTCTTTTCGAGGTGATACTTTGAAGAGGGCGTCACTTCGCACCTACGTACATGTTTCTAGCTTATGTAGTTTGCGAGAAAAAGTGGTGTGACACACGGACCGACGGACGGACAGACGACACATAAAACTAGTAGGGTATTGTAAAATGATTTTATAATACCCTAAAATTTTTTTTTTTCTCATTTTGTTTATTTTTTATCTCAAAGCGTCTATTACTTTCTAGTCAGCCCTCGTATTTATGAGGCAGGTTTTTCATACCTTTGCAGAAGACAACTTTTGATCAGCTAATTTGTTTACAATATCCTCCTGGCAGGAGTAATTTCCTGTTACTCCAAATTATATATGTTTTAGTCCGGAACACACATTGCAGTGGGCAATTTGAGGCTAGTTTTTGTTTGTTTGTGTCAAGTAAATGGATAAATTATTTAAATGCAGGGTCTGAATAATAAGTAACCGGACTGACCTTAGGAAATTTTTTATTGGCAAAATATGTACAATTTTTCTTTAGAAATCATCAAAGTAGTCCCCATTGGAGTCGATAACACGCTGATACCGGATTTTCCAATCCCCGAACGCTCCCTGGAAGTCGGCAACCTCGATGCTGTCTAGAGCCCTCGTTGTAGCACGTTGAACGTTTTCCAGAGTCCCGAACCGCGTCCCCATAAGGTATCTCTTGATATTGGGGAACAGAAAGAAGTCCACTGGTGCCATATCAAGGCTGTAAGGAGGCTGTGGTAACGCTGCCCTCGACTGTTTGGCCAACTGCTCGGTGACGAGCAGGCAGGTGTGCGACGGAGCATTGTCGTGATGGAGGATCCACGAATCGGCAATCTACGGACGGACTCGGCGAACCCGGGCGGTTAGTCGACGGAGCACCTCTCTGTAGTACTGGTCGTTTACAGTTTGGCCGGGTGGCACAAACTCTATGTGAACAATGCCTTTCACGTCAAAGAAAGCAATGAGCATCGACTTCACCTTCGATTTGCTCATGCGTGCTTTTTTCGGTCGTGGTGACGCCGGTGTGTGCCACTCCGAACTCTGCCGCTTCGTCTCAGGATCGTATTCGAAAACCCACGTCTCGTCTCCTGTAATAACGTGGTTAAAAAACTCTGGTTCGGTTGCTCGATCGTACGCTCCATTTTCACTCCGACAACGTAACTGAACACGCACTCCGCTCTCGCTCGATGCTATCTCTCCAAGCGCTTGGAGGCAACTGCTGGAGCCTAGTGCCCTTTAACTAGACCCCCACTACCATTACAGCACCAAATACCGGTTAGCAGACGCTTTGACGGTGCGGGGCACACCCTGTAGACTTGAATGTTTGATTCGGGTAATTTTACACTACTCATGTAAATTCATTTCTAGTTCTTTTAGTTTCCAAGAAAATTTGCTATGATGCCCAAACAGATAAACAAATGGGTAGGGGTTTTGGCAAGATTGTATGAATATATTTCATAGAAGATGGACAACAAAACATTGGAATGCAACTTAATTAGTTGGTGTTTTTCTCCTTTGAGCTTCTGCATTATCCATATAGAACATGAACTCCTTTAAATATGTTTACTCGTTTTTCGTGGCTAATTTGTCAAATTCTCGTCTATGTTTAATAAATATTCTCCTGAGTAATCTCTTCTGTCAGGTCATGTTTTTGGCCTCGCCAATTAATGATAAATTTTCCAGAAAAAGTCGAATTAAATGTCGACTGCTTTGAAAACGAGTCCCGCAAACGTACGGCTATCATAAAATTAAGCTTTAATTTATCCTTCTTTGATGAAGCTATTAAAGTAAATTGTAACTGGAGATAGCTAAATAAGCATGTGCATATGTATGAGAAGGCCGCCATTGTTGGCTTTCCTCTAGTTATCCTCTTGCGATGCCTGTCCCAGAATTCATAGAAAAAGATATCACGTAGCACGAGTAATGTACTTCAGTTGATATATTCATGCAAAACACATGTCTTCTCATTTGTAACGAGAATTATATCCACCAACAGCTTAGATATACTAATGCCATTGAGGATCATTGCTTAGAAGATAAGCAATGAAAGTAGATTAATTTCCTGGAATTCGGAAAGGAGTACGAGAAATTTTATTGGAGTATCTTTAACAACTGCACCACGTGTTTAGTTTAAAGGACTCGGAAAAAAGGAGATTAATTTCTGATCATTGTAAAAATAAATTTGTGCTTCGTAAACTGTTCACAAGGGAATTATAAATATTTTTTTAAAGTTTTCTGATAATGAACGTTTTTAGATTCGTCTAAAATTAATTTTAAATCAAAGTTGAAAATGAATACTGATAGCTTATTTTATTGTTTTTTGACTAGAAAATATGTTTGCTAGATACCGACTCGTTAATGATTTGGGTATTATTATTTATGTGGACTAGCTACATGTCTACATAAATTTGTTCATGATTAATTTATATGCCACTAACAAAAAATTGATGCCTTGGCTGATTCTTACATTTTCACTTTTTCGTGATTTTGCTTATTCTGCTGTGATTTAATTTTGTTTTTGACTTTCAGGAAAGTTAATGTGTTAAGATATTTGCAATGCATTTGTACGTTTGCTGGGATTTCTACAAAGTTTATGGGGATTTAATGCCTTATACATCTCAATTAAAGCAATTATGCACCCGATGACCATTCGCGTTAATACACTTAAATAATTAATGACCGTTTTCAAGCAAAGATATATATTCGCGTTGGTGATGACAGCCAAAGTCAAGTCACATTACAAATGGTGCACAATCTTTAAAGCTTCTGCTTCTGGAGCCTCGTGCCGATAACGAAGCTCAGGCACCAGATTCAACAGTAAATCAAGTCACTCTTCTACTTCCTAATATCATTCGTTGAAAGCGAAGAAGGCTCCAGGTCCAGATGGTGTTCCAGCGGATGTGTTGCGGCTTGTCTATAATCATTGTCCTGACTTGCTGCTCAGCACATTCAACGCTTGCCTACGGGACGGGCTTTTCCCGGTACGATGGTAGGTGGCGAGGCTCGTACTGATTAGCAAGGGGAAGGGAAATTCCGAACCGCCGTCTGCATACCGCCCGTTATGCATGCTTGACACGGCTGGATAGGTGCTAGAGAAACTCATCAAGGGAAGACTCACTGACGCGATTCGTGCTGCTGGGGACCTATCTCCTCGGCAATACGGCTTTAGAGTAGGACGTTCTACCATTGATGCGATTAAAGAGGTGGTGAACGCGGTCCAAAAGGCGAAGGCATGTAGTCGCACCAAGCGATGGATCGTCCTATTAGTGACACTCGACGTCAGGAACGCCTTCAACTCCGCTAGATGGGTGGATATTCTGGATACGCTGGAAAACCCTTATCAAGTTCCAGAATATCAAATGCAGCTTTTGAGGAACTACTTAAAGGACCGAAGTCTGCTCTACAACGCGATACAGGGCCAACGAAGGATGGAAATTACATCGGGTGTTACCCAGGGATCTATCCTTGGTCCGGACCTGTGGAATGTGTCTTACGACGGGCTACTGAGACTCGAGATGCCAGATGAGTCGCGTTTGGTCGGCTATGCGGATGATGTTGCGGCTCTGGTCACTGGACGCACCGTTGAACAAGCGCAACTCAGGCTAGGTATGCTTATGCGCCGAGTGAGGGACTGGATTACTGCTCACGGGTTCAGATTAGCACTGGAGAAAACCGAAGTGGTCATCTTGACAAAAAAAAAGAATCCCTAGAGTAAGGGTGATCAGTACTGGAGATATGCGAATCGAATCAAAGCCATCGTTGAAGTACCTGGGGCTTTTGATTGACTCGAAGATGAGTTTTTCTGAACAAATCTGGACAACGGCTGAGAAGGCTGATTCAGGAGTATCGGCTCTGAGTTGACTTATGGCTGACGTAGGGGGACCCAGCCCATCAAAAAGATGCTTCTTGATGAGTGCTGTAGGGTCAGTGCTACTGTACGGAGCAGAGGTATGGGGCGACGCTCTCAGCAAGGAGGTTTACCGAAAACGCGTGGCACGGTTACAGCAAAGAGGAGCGCTGAGAATCGCATCTTTGTATGCGACAGTCTCTAATTCGGTGGTGAAAGTTATTGCAGGCGTGATACCTGTCGGCCTTCTTCCTAGAGAGCGCCGCTCTATTTATCTGCGTCAAAACGAGGATGCGAGGGAGATGGTTGCCCGTGAAGGGAGACAACGTTCACTCAACGATTGCCAGCAGTCTTGGGTGAATTGCATGAAGGGAAGGTGGACTGTGCGCCTCATCCCGGATGTGAGACTGTGACCAAATCGAAGACATGGTGTAACTGACTTCCATCGGACACAGCTTTTGAGCAGATATGGGTGTTTTCAGTCTTACCTGCACAAGATCGGTAAGTCACGGTCCCCCGATTGTCAGTATTGCCCAGGAGAGGAGGACAATGCCTGCCACACATTTTTCGCGTGCACAAAATGGGACAGGCTGCAAATAGCCTTCTACAGGGAGACGGGGGAGCTCAGTCCGGATAATATAGTCGCGGTGATGCTCGAATCAGTTGACAAATGGAACCAGGTGGCACATTATGCTCGGGCAGTCCTAAAAGATAAAAGGGACTCACTGCAGCCGGGGGTGTTGGGGCTGGGTGATCACTTGTCTCGCACTTCCTCTTCCACTCCCACTAGAAGAGCGATCCCCCACCTTGAAGGCGCCTCACGGCGTAACAAAACGAGTCCTGGCCCGAAATAATGTGTCAAACGGTTCCAGGCTTTGTTCTCAGGTTGACAGGGGAGGTGTTTAGTGGGTAGTCCAGTCGCCTTTTTGCAAACATGGGAGTCCCACATTCTTTACTTAAATGGGCATTCACCTCCCTACCACAAAAAAAAAAAATATGCGGGTGATTTGGGTCAATTGATGGTTAGCAGAAGTCTTTGGTGTGGCTATTAAATTGTTACGGGAGGATTCCAGCAAAGGAATAGCAGCGTTTTGTAAGATCAGCTGTTTCATAGTTTCTCTGGATTTCAGTCTCGTTACGCCCTCACATTTGTTGCGGTCCGATGCTTAGATGCATTGAGGTATAAAATATAAAGAGTGGGCAATGAACAACTTATGCATTGTAGCCAAACACTTTCAAAAATTAGCAAATACCAACAAAGTTTTCACGGTGGTTTAGATATTTTGGGGCAGTCAACCTGTGACTATGACGTTGACCTGTAGCGATTTATACATTTGTAATGCTCAAAAATGTATCGGAGCAACACTAGCAATAAACTACTTAATATTGAAACACCCCCGATTATACAATATGTACCAATAACCCTATCTTGTTAGCATGTTGTATATAACATGCTTTTGTCCATTATCATTATTGAACTGGTAATCTTTTCTGCTTCCTGCAAATATTTTCAGCTATCGACTGAAACTCGTTGACACATTATAAAATGCCGCTATGAATGATACTTTTTAACTATGTCAATGTGCTTACAAGATGAGCATGCACAAAAAAATTCAGTTGAGTGTTGAAAGTCTGAGTCGAAGATTAAGCCACCCCTTTATAAAAAATTCCCTTAAATAGCTTACAATATATAGTGAGATTATGAATGAAAGTGATCACTGGCTTTAACCAATGATTACAAAAGATCAAAATTAATCAATCACTATAAACTTACCTGTGAAAAGAAACCCAGGATGGTCACGACTATGTATAATTTCCATAATATAAATTTAAAAAAAAATTATTAGAAAACGAAAATTTATAGGTATATATCATCATACAAGATTATATACATAAAGATTGAAAGTTGAAGACCGGAGGAAAGCAGAAATTTCATCATGGGCGAGCGCCCATCAAAAACACCGTGCACAGAATTTCAGAGGCGGCAAAATGGACTAGTAATTGTCAGCAAGCAAACACGATGGCAGAGCAATCAAAGACCAAAGCTGCCCACAAGGAAATGCATTTGGACATGATGGATGTGGACGATAGGACAGCAAAGAGTTCAAGCTGCAACCAAGACGTTAACTTTATTGACTGTAAGGTAAATGAATTTATATTAGCGAAGAATAAATTAGTCATAAAACATCAAACCCCGGCTCCTTTCCCAATCCTACCCACACCTAGCACTAATCCTTTCACCACACTAACGAACGATAGCCAAAATAAAATAATAAACGCGACTAACAATCGTGGTTCCCACCAATTTTTATTGAAAATCTGAAAGCAACAGTGCTTAAAGTGCTACCGACGGTACTCGTCTAGAGTATAGAATTACAATACTGTCGAACTTCCGACTGAAAGTCACAGTGGACAGGCTCGAGGCCCACGACTACATCATGAACCTGCATAGCAAACCAAATTCCAACTTTAGACCACGAGCCTGTCAGCCCACTTACCACTGCATGGTCAGGAGCAAATAAGATCTACCTAGATTTATTCAGGATTACCGTGGTATCGGAAGCTGATAAGAATAAAGTAATTCAATTGCACTGTATGTATTCTGAACCAACGAGCCGTATGGGAACGACCGAAAAGGAGCGAACTGGTTCAATAATATCTTTGTCAAAGGTTCGAGCACATATCTACCAATCGTGGATTCAACATGCAATGTGTAGCATGTGAAAAGGAGCATACTTTAGAAAGTTGCCTCAGAAAAAATATGGACAAGCCGGAAACCACTCTATTCTGCACATAGGCATCCAGCCAATTTGTTGAAGAGAGCTGTCGAAGCTAAAGCCAAACGGATGGCACCTCAGTCATATACTCACCACTCCTCAGCTATCAAAATATGTTAGGTCACCAGCGCCTACAACTCCACACCACTTTGCTCCTCTTTCCAACCGGACCTCATATTAAGAAGTTTTGAGAAACGGAACTCTACCCCAAACTTTTATTTCACTGACTTTCAATCCTGTCGAGCGACTACAACAGATAACCGTGGAGTGGCTGGGAGTCTCTCCCAGTGAACTCCTATCCAAGGTCGGGGCTTTCCTCTCATCTTTGGATGCCACTCCTGATCAAGAGAAGCCAATTGCTCTCCTCAATTTTTATTTAAATCTTTATGGTTACAAATAGCCATACCATTCTTTCCCTAAATATCAGCTCTCTAATTTCATATGAAAAGAGGCTATATTTTGCTAATTTGGTCAAATCGTCTCAACCCGACATCCTGCATCAAAACGAAACAGTTCTTAATTTTCAACACAAATTCCGTGTGGAGAAATATCTTTTGCTTTGTAATTACAGTGGCAGAGGTACTGCAACATTGTTTCGGGATTTTTTAGCTATCCATCAAATCCCTTTTGAACAAAATGATTCCTCATGTACGTTAGCAACTCTCAACACCAAGTGACCCAATGGAAACCCAGCCAAAATTCTTATTGGCTCCCTATACCTCGCGTGCAATCTAGGTCCCTAGATCTCATTTACACTTCACCGAATCCTCGCAATAGCCTCATCCCACGATTCATTTATACTTTAAGGAAACCTTAATACCAAGCAAGAACACTGGGGGGACTCCACAAGGAATACCAACGAGAACTACCTATTCGAACGGCTCCATGCGGATACTCTCCTCTCAGCATCCATAGCAAATGCTGGGGTCCCAACATTTCCCAGAGGGAATTCATTTTTAGATAACTTCATAATATCCTGTGGCCTCAACGATCCCATAATTCCTTTTACTTGCTCCACATTTAGCTCATTGTCGGACCATCATGGCCTCCATCTCAACATAAACCTTAGATCACCTATACCAGTTCTTCTTGCCCACCTCACTACAGACTGTTTAATTCCAAAGGCTGGCAAAACTTCAGAAAATACCTCAAAGACCTCCTTCCGGATCTCCAACTGGAAAAAATCATTCTCTTGAATGCAGAAATAGACTCTTATATATCGGCACTAACTTTCGCCATTATAGAGAGTCTACACCAGCATGCTCCCTTCCCCAAACCACGCAGCCCGCTTTGTAGATGTCTAACTCAGGAGACTCTTCAATTAATAAAAACTCGGAAGCATATGCTTAAGCGTATTTATCATTGACGCTTTAACCAATTGAATGAGGAGCATGTGGAACTTAAAACACAAATAACAAGCATTCGCGTGAAATCCAAAAACGCATCTAATCCGGAGTCAGCAACTTCTATAAAAGCAGATTGATATTTCTGTGACTATCTTCAGATGTGTTTTAAACTATAGATCAACTCACAGGCCGTAAAAGTCCCAAATTCAATATTGAGAAAGACCCTATAAAGCATCATAGACGGTCCCTAGCCCGTTTGAGAAAGGAGTAGGGAGCCCCTTGTTTCCCCAACCCATAGCTTCCCCGATTCCTCATCCCAAACCCTCCCAATTAAATGGAAGTAAAGGCTCTCGCGGTGCACATTGGGTTTACTGGTTCCCCAATAATGTAACATTAAATGTCGAGAAACGCTAATAACTGTGAATACAACTAAAGCTCTGCTACTAAGTCCTACTTACACCTCCTTTGTGAGGAAGTAAGTGGGAGAAGGCGAATCTTCCGTGCCTGATAACGGGATTGACGGAATAACCATGCCACCGGAAGGAGGTTGGGCGACCGGCTAACTCCCCGTCCCTGGAAAACCTTTAATTGTTTCGAAACCTGCAGATGGGCTTTGGAATTGATTGAACTCACGGCAAAGACCTCGCAAACGAAAAAAGGACTATGGCACTGGATCCTTGAACGTCAGATCACTTAATTTCCCTGTTGCTGTCGAGGACCTTTTACAACAAGCGAGTCAATATCAATTAAAAATACTGGCAATCCAGGAAACGAATTGGACTGGAAAAACATTCAAGACATGATATCGCACACAATATTCCAAAGTGGGAAGCCTACAGGAAAAAGAGAATTCGGAGTGGCCTTTATTGTGGATAGGAAGTTCAAATCGCACGTTATTGATTTCAAGGCAATCAATGAACGGTTGTGTGTGATCTGCATAAAAGCGAAATTCTTCAAAATCTGGCTGATTAATGTTCACGCCCCGACTGAAGAAAAGGACGAGGAAACGTAGGAAAAGTTTTACCATCACCTGGAAAGACTGGCCAGCTCATTGCCCACAAACGACACAAAAATAGTTCTAGGTGATTTCAATGCTAAGGTTGGCAATGAGCTATCTCATCGGGGAACGACTAGAGGATATAGCCTCCACGATGAAACAAATGACAACAGCCACCGCCTGATTGACTTTGCTTGTAGCAGAAATCTAGTCATACGTTCGACTTGCTTCCCACATCGACGCATTCATAAAATGGCCTGGGTATCACCGGACGGCAATACATAAAACCAGATCGATCATGTTCTGATCCAGCAACGTTGGGCCGCGAGCATACTTGACGTCCGTACATACCGAGGAGCCAATTGTAACTCAGATCATTACTTGATCAGATTAACCTACCGATGTCGTATGTCAAAGGCATATTCAGCGAAGACCAGCCCGCTGCAAAAATTTGACATCGAAAGGCTCCAAAAGTCGTCTGTGGCCGAAAATTTCACGGAGACCCTCGAAAACCAGCTGGCTCCCATCTTATCAGACGCATCTTGAAAGACGAGCAACGAGCTCTGGATGGAAGTGAAAGCGCCTGTTACGACAGTGGTAGAACAGACGATCGGACATCAAGCCCGGCGCAAGAGGAATGATTGGTTCGATGATGAGTGCCAGAGTGCGTTAGATAAAAAGAATCAGGCGTACAAAGAATATGTAGGTAGGAAAACCAGGACGAAGAGAGAACACAATGAAAATTTCAGAAGAGTAGCGAACAAGATAATTAGGATTAAGAATAGAAAATACTTTGATGACCAATTGAGAAGTATAGATATAAGTTTAGCCAGCAACAAGACAATACAAGCATACAAAGTAGTGAAAAGCCTGAAACGTGGTTATCAGCCCAAAACCACGTTCTGTCGTGATGACAGCGGCAATATAATGGCTGAATAAACCAAGATTAAGGAAAGATAGGCATAATATTTCAAGAACCTTCTTAATCCTCCGTACAGCTCCAGAACATCGGAGCCTATAGATGTCTGCGGAGAGCTGCCATTGGCCCCACCAACTCTGGATGAAGTTTGTTCCATCACTAAAGCCCAAAGGAATAATAAGGCGCCGAGCATTGATGAGATTCCAGTGCAACTCACCAAATATGGCAGCAGTAGTGTTCATAAAGCTATTCACAAAGTTATTCAGGTTTTTTGGCAACAAGAACATATGCCGAAAGAGTGGAGCCAATCAATTATATTTCCTACCCACAAAAAAGGTGACAAGCTACAGTGCGAAAATTATAGAGGCATATCACTACTTTTTACGGCGTACAAAATATTTTCTAAAATCTTAGAAAATAAAATCGGATCATATGCCAACAGTATTATTGGAAAGTATCAAGGTGGTTTTAGAGCAGCTAGATTGACAGTAGACCAATTGTTCACAGTCATGCAGGTACTTCGAAAATGCTGGGAGTTCAACATAGACGTCCATCAAATTTTCGTTGACTTTAAGTAAGCATACGACAGTTTTGATCGTAACGTACTATACAAAATAATGCTTTGCTTTGGCACCACAGCCAAATTAGTCCGTCTTACCAAAATGACAATGAAATCGACGACTTTCCAAGTCCGCATCAATAATCAACTCACCGATGCGATTGATGCAAATATCAGGCAGGCAGATTGCTAGTCAATTTGGCTCTAGAGTATGTCATAAGGAAGCTACCTGTCGATAGGCGAGGTACATTACGATACAAGGCGAGCCAAGTAGTAGCTTTTGTGGATGACATTTTGTTACGGTCGTTAACAACTGCCAAAGAACTCATCCTGAAACTCAACACCGAAGCAAAACTAGTAGGGCTGCAAATCAATGAAAATAAAACAAAGCTCATGACTCAGTCGAGAAAAAATACCTCAAATACACAGAATATCACACTTGGCGAATACAGTATCAAAAATGTTAGCAAATACGCCAAAGAATACAGCTCGCAAATAAAATATTTTATTCAGTATTGACGATCTTGAAGACTACTTACATACACCGGAAGCTGCGATGGGGTGGCCACATAAATCATATGGACGAACAACGGATACCCAAAACGGTATTCGTTAGGAGAACTGAAGGCCGGAGACCAGTGGGGAAACCGAGGAAATGCTGGTCTGACTCAGTCGACGAAGACAGTTCATCGCTGCTCGGATTTCGAAATTGGAGGACGTGGTCTATAGACCGTGACAGTTAGAGGCGCTATTTGCAGGATGCGAAAGGCTCGAGAGGGGCTGTAGTGCTAAGAAGAAGAAGAAGAAACAAATAATCTTGGTTAGTGTCTTTACTAGTAAGGACATGCCGAAGCCATGCACTCAAAGTGTTCATGTGTCTTTGATGACTCTTTCATTCCAGACAAATTGATTAAAAAGTCAAAGTTGTATGTTAAAAGGGTCTGGTTGGACCAGCTTTGACAGATGGTTATCCGACTTGGTATAATCAGTACGCCAGTGCAATGGGAATATTACGAGTTTTCGAAAGGAAATGTCTTCGCGTATATACTGATCTGCACAGAAAACCTGAGATGGATTGAAAAAACGGGATATTGAATCAAAGAATTTATCGTGTTGCCAAAATGAGACGATTCATTCATTTTGAAGCTTGTTCGGGGAATAATATCGCAATTTTGCAGTCGTTCCACCCTTCCGACTCGTCTTACCACTGGCCTTATACATCTGGAAGCATTCGTGTATTTGGACATGAATCGGTACAGTTTTAATTTTTATTGCTGAACTTTTGCTTAGAACTCAATCTGATTGCTCCACCCCAGAAGGGCATTACATTACACATGCCTAGCGAAGGGGAACACAGGATGTATAGCAGCAGATGATATGCTCTAGAACAAGTAAAAATCAAAATGTAAAAACAGAAAAGAAGAGCTAAAGTCCATAAAACGTTTTATTATTAACAAAGAAGATCAAATGTAGACTTCTTTCGTATTTTCTGTTTTCATTTTTTTTTTCAGAATTGTTGGATCAGCAAATTTTATGGTTCAGAATTTTGCAATTTTATGGTTCAGGTTATCGTAATTTTTGAGAAAACTTGTATTGACGTACGGAAGAACAGGCGGATGGACAGACGGGTAGACATGCCACAAAACTAGAGGATTAGCAAAGAAAACTTATGTTGAATTTGAAATTTAAATATAATCATGTTAAATTAGAAATTGAAATATATTAAATTTGAAATCGAAATATCTTATTAAATGTACATATAAATGCTATAGGCGTGTATTAGAGCTGGGTCTGGCCAATGTTTGAGGCTTGCTGTAATTAGTATATGTTTCTATGGCAATTGTTCAAATGATAATGAACAATAAAATGTCGAGTGAAAAAGAAGGTAAGCATACCTGGGAAATGTGTAAAAATATCATAAAATTAGAAATTGAAATATGTTAATAATTTTAATAAGGAGCAAAAATTTAAATGATACACGAATAGTCTTTTCAACACATAATATGTATGAGGAGGTTCGACATTACCCGTAAATTATATCGCCTTATTGTAAGTTCAAAATTGCATGAATTCATTCTTATGGGACGTGAAAAAAATTTAGTGATGGAAAATAAGCCCCACGTTCTGGTATTGCCATTATGCATACATGTACATTTTCTAAATAAAAGAGATTATTCGTTTACACGAATCATTATGAAATTTTATACGACTTCTGTATATTTTCCTCCGGATTCCTTGCTCTTGAAAACTGATTCAATCAAAAATGTAAATAGTCGAAATTGGTTTTAAAATTTTGATTGCACAATATAACCACATAATGATATAGGACCAGAGCTATTTGATCTACAAAACAGGATACTTTAGACAAAGACTCTGAAGTTGAGTCATCGATAAACCTCTTGGCCCAAACCAAGTTAGGATGGCTTACGAAAAAAGAATGTAGTTGATCTTAAAATTAAATTTCCTACCTGCTTTAATTAAGTCATATCGCAGCTTGCCAATAAACTAGAAAGTCCAGTGGTAGATGAAATTATTAATGATAGTACTCGTAATCAATATTCTACGTATAGCACTCGTTGCGTGTAGACGTGTTTTTAATCTCTCCTGTCATTAATTTTAAAAATTAATTAATTCTTCCCAAAGTCAGTTTCACAAATTTGAATTAATTTTTTACGAGCCAGTCAAAAGCATATATTGATTTTATTGGGAAAGCATTTATCGTCGAAGGCATCGACCCACGGAATCAATTAATAGACAAAAGGAAACAAACCGAAGACAAACTCGGGACTGCTGTATGGAGGAGCCCGACGGCTTCGCTCCGTTGGGTTGCCCGGGGAGAATAATATTACGAAATTGGCGACAAGTGTCAATAAGCGAAGACACACGAGCACCCAAGACTCCGCAGATGGCGGCCGTAAGGCTCAAGTAGTCGGAGATAAGCAAGAAGTGAGTCGACTTCAAGCTGAAATTCAAGAATTAAAAATAAAACTGAAAACATACGAAGATATGTTCGAGACAGCGAAGAAAGTTCAAGATACTGAGCCGGTACGACAAACAAAGACGGAAGCTAAGCAGAAGTAAGCTGTTAAACCAGTCATCCCAGAAGAAATACCAAGTGCTGGTGGCGCTAACGACAGCCAGAATTACTATGCAGCGCAGGACGGACTCCAACAAGAAATGGAGGTTGATGAAAATATTGGTGGTAATGTTAGACAAGATAATGATAATTTTTTACTTTATTTAAAAAATAAAAATAAGGAGAAAAAACCAGCCCATAGTTCTGCTGGTCCTCCTCAAAAAGTTGCCAAGAATACAGAGAAAGTTCCACCAATTAATGTGTTCGGTCAAAGTGGAAAGGACATGGTTCGGCTGTTGGCAGCCGAAAACAACTTAAAAAATTTCGAGATTAAATGAATCAATTCCAAAAAGTTGACAATCAGAACGAAATCACTGGTTGATTACAAATCAGCAAAAAATGCTTTAAATTCTGGGGAGGTTACACAATTTACATATACCCCGAAAAGCGAGAAGAACCAGACATTCTTGTTGAAGGGCTTGGACTGTGGAGAATATACCGTCGATTTTCTTTAGGTGCTCAAGGAAGCAGCACCAGAAATCTAGTTTATCTCCACGAAAGCATTCGCGATAAGAAGGTTGATGGTAGAAAAAAAATTACCACTTTAGTTAGTGTAGATATCAAATAAGAGCATTCCAAATGCTCTTCAACAAATCAGATATTTTAATTTCCGAGTGGTGAGGTGGGAACGCCTCCAGAAACGAGAAATCAACCAGTGTTATCGCTGTCAATGATTTGGGAATTTGGCTGCCAACTGCGCCATGCACTACCGATGAGTCAAATGCAAGGAAGTACATGCTCCCGGTGAGTGCAAATTGGCTCAGACGGAGCCAAAAGAGAAATTATACTGTGTTAACTGCGGTGTATTTGGTCACCTGGCACCATATCAAGGATGCTCCCGATATCAATATGCGAGGGTTAAATCTGTCCCAAAGCAAACACAAATACACCGCAGTGTCTTAGCTCCGAACTTCGTCAAGGCCGGAGTATCATTTGCACAAGCCGCTAGAGGACCAGCAGAAAATGCGGTAAATAGTGTAAATAATGCAAGTGGAAATGATGAGCTGCTTCTCAAAATTTTACAGCAATTAAGTTCTCTATCGGAGAGAATCGACAAACAAAATTTGAAAATCAAAATTGTTTTTCATCGGTTAGGGGTTTCAAATGCCTCAAAATAATTTGTCATCCAGTAACATTCCCATGGACAGAATTCGTCTCATCTCGATCAACGTCAATTCCATTGTTACTATACATAGGCGTGATTATCTCCTTGAATTCATTGTTAAGCAAAAGCCGGACATCATGCTTCTCACCGAAACCCATTTCAATTCATGGCCCTCCATGTCATTCAAGGATTTCGAATTCGTAAGAAACGATAGGGTAATAGGTGATGGTGGAAGGGGCACCAGGATATTGGTAAGAAGACCCTATTGTTTCCAAAATATTGAAAAAGTCAAATTCAAAAGCTTTGAGTCTCTTGAAGTGACCGTTATGATAATTTCACTGCCAGGTGGGGGTAACCTCTTCGTTATCTCTGCCTATGCAACTGGTGGAACTGTTCTCAAGCTCAAGGAGGAGCTCAATTCCTTGTTTGAAATACTCGAATTGAACAGGCTGCATAGTTATTATATTCTTGCTAGTGACCTGAACGCCAAGCATACATCATGGCTGAACGCCACCAATAATCCAAGAGGTGTATTCCTGAAATCGTGGAAAACAGAGAACCAAATTGAATACAGATGCAATCTATATGGGTCGGAGTTCCCAACATACCCTAGGACAAATTCATATTTGGACCTCTGCATTGCTGACGCAAAGCTTGAATTCAGCTTAAATAGTCCTCAACGGCAAGTGCAGATGCTTCCTTATGATAGCGACCATAACACAATCGTAGTGGAAATCTATCATCAAAGGCATGATTTCTTCCTCATTCCAGTTCAACACGAAAATCATCGGTTGAATTAAAAAAAAAACAGACTGGGGAAAGTTTCAAAAGAAGTTTAGTCGAGAGTACCAGAAGCAATGTCTCCCTTCTGATGATGGCAACTCTGGTTCAATGGTTTCTAGTTACAGGAATCTAACTAACGATGAAATAGGTGTATATTTGTCGAAGTTAGAGAAGCTGACGTTGGAAACCATTGAGAAAGTAGTTCCCAAGATTAAACATCGAAACAATATGGAAGGATATGAAACACCAACCATCGCAAGGTTGAAAAGATTGAAAAGCCTTCTTCTCTTACGTGTCAACAATATTTATCGACGATTTTTGGACTACAACCATCCCTCGTTGGCTTTGTTGAAATTACACCTGAAGAATGTCCGGAACTTAATCCGTTCATACTTCAGGAGAGAGGTCATTCGAGGGGTATTAGGGGTATTAGCCCACAGGACCCAGATGACGTTTCAGCGAAAGTGAATAGCATATTCCGCAAGAAGTCTCGAGTGAAGGTATTGAATCTTGAAGTCACTAGTGATGAGATAAATCTTCTCGATAGGGCTGGTATCGAAATTGATAGTACGACTCCGGATAGAAATGGAAACAGGATTATATTTGATGGATTGCATAAACTTGCCCGGATTAGAACACATTTTGAATTGGTTCATCTACCAAACCCTAAGAGAGGGAATCAAATATTTTCAGAGGTCGTTGAAGCAAAAGTTTCCGACTTCAAATCAAGCCTGAAAGGCCACGCAATTCTTCGTTTCAATGAAACATTAACATCTGACCTCATACCGAGCTTGAATCTTATTGATTATTTTGTCAGCTATGAAGACTTGTGTTTCATATTTCGCAGGATTATTGTTTATCCATGTGGTACTGATGGTATTTCAAATGTAGTTCTCCGACATTTGCCTGGGGTTGCTATTAGGAATTATTGTATATTTTTCAACAACATGTTGAGCAATTCATATTTCCCAAATCAGTGGAAAAAGGCTAAAGTATTTCCGATCTTGAAGAAAGGAAAAGAATCTTCATGCTCCATAAGCTCTCGCCCAATCAGCTTGCTGCCTAACATCAGCAAAGTGTTTGAAGTGATACTCAACAGAGCATTAAACGCCCACATTGAGGAATATGAGTTGATGCCGAATTGACAATTTGGTTTTCGTGCCAGGCATTCGACCACACATGCAATAACGAAAGTAACATCAGAAATCTTTTAGAAACTTAATGTTAGACAATGTGTTGGAGCATGTCTCATTGATATGGAGAAAGCCTTCGATACGGTGTGGTTAGATAAACTAGTTTTTAAACTCCTTCAGGACAACTTCCCCAGACACCTTATCGCCATGATGTGCAGTATATTATACGGCAAATCGTTTGTTGTAACTGATTGAAATCTGACAACAATGCGCGAATCCAAGGTCTTGAATGGTTTACAGCAGGGAACAGTTACTGTGCCTCTGCTCTTCTCAATCTTCATTTGCAAGCTATTGAACGGCTTTGATTTTAACGTCTCGCTGACGAGATCATTGGTAGCATTTGCTGATGATCTGATCATCTATACGGTAGACCGAAAAGCTACAATAGTTAAGAGAAATCTCCAAAAAAATATTCAATAATGTAAAGCTGTACACTGACAATCGGCGAATGAAAATCAATGCGCAGAAGTGTGAAACAAACTTGTTTTGGACAACGCTGCAGGGGGCAGTCAAGACCTGAAATTTAATTGGAATGATTTCCAATCATGGCTGGCGAGGGTAGTTTAGAACAAGTTCCACATAAATCCTGTGTTCTATACCTCAGTGTTTATCTCGATCAGTATCTGTACTATACTGAACATGTGAAAATCATGCTCAATAAGGCACTAAAAGTAGTCATGGCCCTACGAAGACTCTTTTAGTCCAAAAACATTGATCAAAAGGTCAAAGTTATTTGTTACAAGACCCTGGTTGGACCAGTTTTGACATGTGGATGTCAGATCTGGTACAACCAGAGTGCTAGTACAATGGAAAAATTAAGAGTTTTCGGAAGGAAATGTCTTCGTGCATGTACTGGTTTGTACAGAAAGCCTGAGACGGATTAGAAACATTATAGATCGAATAGAGGAATTTAGCAAACTGCTGACGTGACAAGAGTTGATATCTTCATATTGAAACTTCTTCGGAATCATCTCGCAAGATCTTTGACTGTGAGTGAAAATCCTTGGATTTTACTGCCGTTCCAGCCTACATACGGGTATATTGCGACTTGCCTCGCTACTGGCTTCGTTCCTCCAGAAGCATTCGTGTATTTGGACATGAATCGATATGTTTTTGATTCTGACTGCGTCCCAGTCATATATCAAATATATCGACGGGCCACCGATAAGAAGATAAAATATCCTCCGAGTTTGAGTTCATGAGACAAACAATTCCAATGGAGATACTCATTTGCTAGATTCTTTGAAGCTGATTGAATTGAGACGCTGCAATCCAGGTATTGGTGGCTTAATGACAATGTCTAAATTATTCGTGTTTGTTTCCAGTTTTTGTGTTTTTCGTTACCTAGTTTTTGAGTTTCAGCTCATTATTGCTACAGTTGGTATTGTTGTTTATTTTGTGTTAAAAATAAGGTATAGGTTAGGTATATGTTATGTTTATTATATTAGGTTAGAGATAAAATTTAACGCGTAGGTTAGGAATATTGTGATATAAGTTTCCAGTATAAAATGAAGTTTTTGATTGAATTTCATTAGAATTACGATAAAACATATTAGGTGTAGTATCAAAGTTCACTGTTGTGTTTAAATTATGAATAATTTTAGGATAGTGTAGGCTGGTTTTTTCTCATTTTTCCAATTGAATTTCAAAATATATAATAATCTTAATTAATTGAATTTGCTATAGTTTTTTTTCTAAAAAGTGTTTAATGATAACATATAAATTTAGAGAGCCATTTGGGCCATTAAGTTTTTGTATTGTTATTGTTTGGAATTTGCTTTATATTCTTTAAAAATTTATATCGATTAGTATTGAATAAAGCGCTTTTGACTTTGACTTTGACTTACCCGTAATCAATTCAAATATAAAAGAAAGATTCATTTTGCACATTTTATGTAAAAAAGTTTTACGGTTTTTTTTGATTTGGAACATAACATTCTGCGGATAAGTAACACTGACCGTGATAAATTGGATGATATATCTTAATAGACGGGGGATGAGATACATGGTAGGAATTAAAGGGGTTGTTTTGGGACTTACTTATCGCTTACATTGCCAGCAACAAATTAGCAATAAAATATGCCACCTTGATTATATCTCTATTTGAATCTTACGCTACATTACTATTAAATGGAATAACACTGAAGCCTCTTTCCCACAGGATATTTCTAGCCTATTCGCCTAATTTTGTTTCCCCTTCTTTTTCGTCTTATGATATACGAGTAATACACTCATCCATAAGCTCAATTCAAACTTGTACAGCATCAATTACATCCTACTCCACTGACCGTTCTGAAGTTGAATCCCATATCAACTTACTCGATCTGAATGTTAGCCCTGATTCCGATGGACTGCCAAATATATTTGTAAAATCAATTGTTCCTCTTTGTGTTTTCCTGTATCCCGTATAATCAATCTCAACCCTGGTTCTGGCTCCTTTCCTACGTACTGGAAAGATGCAAATGTTATTCCTTTCTTTAAAAACGGTGACTGGAGTGACTTGTACACAACAGGCTTTTTGAGTCATTGAGTTCAACTGTCAAACCACAGCAACATGAATTCTTGAAGGGTCCTTCAACTTCCTAAAACTTGGCTGAGTTTAAAAATTATATTGCAAGAGCTCTAGTTAAACACCTTCAAGGTGATGCAGTATTCACGGGCTTCTCCAAAGCTTTTGACTCCGTGAATTATGTTATTCTCTGTCAAAAGTTAGCTTTGCTTGGCATATCCGCTTTCCTACATTCTTGAATTTCATTCTATCTATCCTTTCTTTCATGTCGTGTTCATCTCTATGGCACAACCTCCTTTCCTTCAACCCTACATCTGGCGTCTCTCTAGGGTCAATCTTTGGACCTCTTCTTTCCGCACTGTTTATCAATGATCTTCCCTCTGTAATTTCTTCTTCTTGTCTCCTGTATGCTGATTATTTCAAGGTATTCCCGATAATTAGATCCCTTGAACATCGTCAGCAATTCCAAAGTAATCTCTTAAACCTCCGCAGCTGGTATAATGCAATCTCCCTTTATATCAATGTTTCCAAATGTTTTAAAATGACTTTTGCTCTAAAAATTGTTCCATTAATTACAATCATACCCTATGTGATGTTTTCTCTCCTCTGCAGACTCATGCAAAGATCTTGGTGTAGTATTTGATTCCAAGCTTAAATTCGATGTCCATATTTTTAGCATAGTTATCAAGGCATCAAAAATTTCTGGTTTTATTATGCAGCATTTGCACAGTTTTGCAAATATTGCAACCGCTGTTCGCTTGTTCACGTGTCTTGCCCGCTCAATTCTTGAGAACAGCTCGGTAGAGTGGTTTTTTTAGACACTTATATGCTGTGAGCTCGCTAGAAGCTATTCAGCGTAAGTTTACCCGTATTTTGTTCTTCAAATTCAACAGAACCTATGAGTCCTATGAGCGTCGTTTATCCATACTTCATCTCCCTTCCTTTATAAGTTGTACCACCAATAAATTGCTTCCACTCTAAGCAAAGACTTGCACTACAGACAGTATGCGCATCCTTGTCAGTCTAATAGCATTCTCGAGGTTCTGTAGGCCTGAACAGACTTTTATTTTCAGTCCACTATGCCACAAATCATCAGAAAGCATAACAACCTCGAGCTTAGTTTTCTATCCACGTCCTACTTGGTTTTTAAAAATAAATTAAATACGTTACTTTTTTTGAATTGCGATTAATATTTTTTTATCACGCAATTTTTCATACTTTCATCAAGCCTCTAATTTCTTTTCTTACATATTTTAATAAGTATTCTTAATTTTTTTCTGCTTGATTTTGTTGTTTAAATGTGTCTTACTTTAAACGATATTTAATTGTCTTAGTCTATTTTGGAATTGGATTTTGGTGTGTGAAACGAATTTAAATAAATAAATAAATTCCCCATTTTTTCGGAGGAATTGGGGAACCTACTGCTCATAATAAATTAGCAATATATTGTAAATAAAATATGGACTTATAATGAATGATACCTTATAAAGTGGATGGTACAGCGTAATAGGCATTACAAAATATTTCCAAAGGTCAAAGAAAACTAATTCAGATCATACATTAATAGTATTATTGAGGAGTATCGAGACGACTTTAGACCAGGTAGGTTGACGATAAGCCATTTGTTCACAGTCAAGCAGATGCTTGAAAATGCTGGGCGTTCAACAAAGACGTACACCAAATGTTCGTTGACTTTAAACAAGCACACAACAGAATTGATCGTAACGTACTGTATCGAATAAGCCTTTGCTTTGGTATCCTAGCCGAATTAGTCCGTCTTACTAAAATATCGGACAAAAGCAGGGTGATGAGCTGGCCCCATTGCTTTTCAATTTGGCTTTGGAATAAGTCATAAGAAAGCTACCTGGTGACACAAGAAGTACGTTTTCATACAAGTTGAGCTAAGTGGTAGCCTATGCAAATGACATCAACATTTTTTCACGGGCATTAACAATCGCTAAAGAACTTTTCCTGAGACTTAACCCTTAATTAGGCGCAAGGGATTAAGCCAATTTCAAATAAAAAAAAATTATGTTAAAGTGTTTGGAACGCGATAGCGCTCTTTCTATTTTCCTACCTACCCACGGGGTATGCAAATCAGTCACGGTCGGAAAGCCAATGCTTACGCACGTGTCGCTGCTCTTTTAGTTGCTGACCCCATGCAACCAATTACGTGAAAATTTTCAGCAAAAGATAAGTTTCCACTTTTTGGATTTACGAACATTTATTTATTTATTTTTACTAGTATTTGTTTATTATTTCATTGCAATATGAATTTATATATTCTTGACTTTATTTTTATAATTTTTGCATTTATTTCGTGTTTAGTTTGAACTTTCAATATGAATCAGGACAAATAGATACTGTAATGGCTGGAGGAATGGTTCGACGATGAGCAAGATGTAGCTGGTTCCACTTCAGAAGGCGAAATTGCAGACTGTATTTCCATACATACTGCCCATGACTCTGAAAGCGAAATCGAAGAGTCCGAAGATAGCGGAAATGTTCCTGAATTATCGGAGGGTAATTTTTTTTTATCTAGAAAAGTGAAATGGTCTAAAGTACCCATATTAAATGGAGGGAAGGCTCGTGCACAAAATATTATTATACATTTACCAGGAGTCAAACAGTATGCTAGAAACGCAAAATCTCCTCTAGAATGTTTCCGATTATTTTTGACAGTGAAATTATTGAACTCCTCGTCATGAACACTAATTTGTTTATCGATAAGATAAAGGATAAATTTCAACGAGATCAAGATGCACTTGCTATAGATAATTTGGAAATAAACGCATTTTTGGGTTTGTTGCTTATGGCTAGAGTCCTAAGATCATCTCACTTGAATTTCATTAATTTATGGGCACAAGATGGATCAAGCGTAGAAATATTTCGGCTGATAGTGTAAATTGTTTCTATTTTTGTTACGATGTGTTTGGTTCGATAATACCTCAGACTGGCAGGAAAGACAGAAATCGACAATTTAGCACCTACTAAAAATCTTTGTAACATTTTAGAGAACAAGTTTTTGTCAGCTTATACACCGGGCGAGAATCTAACAATAGATGAACAGTTAGTTGGGTTTCATGGTCGATTTAGAGGAAAAGTTTACATGCCTAACAAACCGAACAAATACGGTTTAAAAGTGCAGGCCATGGTTGACTCGAAGACATATTACCTATGCAAGTTTAAGGTATATTCTGGTCAACAACCAGATGGAGAATATCTATCTATCTAATTCTCCAGATGACATCGTAAAACGCCTTGTTGGGCCAATAAAATACAGTGGCCGTAACATAACACAATTGAAAATTGGTATACTAGTATGAAACTGGCCAAGGAGCTGCTAACATCTGAATATAAATTGACTCTTGCCGGTACATTGAATAAAAGGAAACCTGACATTCCATCTGAATTCTTGCCAAACACGACTAGGGAACAATTTACTTCGCTTTTTGGATTCAATAATCAAATCACTATGGTCTCCTATGTCCCTAACCCAAAGAAAGCTGTCGTTTTACTTTCTTCCATGCATTATGACGCCTCCATTGATGAAACAATAGTCAGCGTTCAGAAACCAGAAATAGTTGCCTTTTATAATAGTCCCAAAGGTTGCGTCGACTTCAATGATCAATTATGCGCTAACTATAACGTTGCCAAAAAAACATAAAGATGGCGATATTTTTCCACCTTCTAAATGTATCTGGCATCAATGCATTTGTCATACTCAGGACGAATACTGATAAGAGTAGCACACATATAAGGCGGATTTTTCTGAAAAAAAAACTGCAGTAGAATCAGTGAAGCACCCCCAGTAACGTCGAATTCAACAGCGTTCTATCCCTAAAGTCAAAGTCAAGTCAAAAGCGCTTTATTTAATACTAATCGTAATAAATTTTTAAAAGAACATAAAGCAAATTCCAAACAATAAAACTATAAAAAAATAAATGAGCCGAATGGCTCTCTAAATTTACACGTTATCAGTTAAACACATTTAATGAAAAAAATACACTTGCAAATTTAAATTAATTATGATTATTTCATATTTTTTGATTCAATTGGAAAAAGGAGAAAAAACCAACCAGCATTATTCAAAAATTACTTATATTACTAACACAACAATGAACTTATATCCTATACCTAATATGTTACACCCTAATTCTAAATAAGTTCAATCAAAAAAAAAAAAAAAACAACAAAAACGTTACCTTATATTGAAACCTATACCTAAATTATAATAAAAATAAACAACAACACTAGATGTAGCAATAATGAGATGAATCTAAAAAACTAAGTAACGATAAAGCACAAAAACAGAAAATAAACACGAATAATTTAGACATTGTCATTCAGCCACCAATACCTAGATTGCTCCATCTCAGCTCGACCAGCCTCAACGACTCTAGCAAATGAGTATCTCCATTGGAATTGTTGGTCTCGTGAACTCAGATTCGGAGGATATTTTATCTTCTTATCGGTGGCCCGTCGATATATGTGATATATGATTGGGATGCCGTCAGAATCAAAAATATATCGATTCATGTCCAAATACACGAATGCTTCTGGAGGAACGAAGCCAGTAGTGAGGCAAGTCACAATATACCCGTCTGTAGGGTGGAACGGCTGTGAAATCCAAGGGTTTTCACTCACAATTACAGATCTTGCGATATGATTCCGAAAAAGTTTCAATATGAAGATATCGACTTTTGTCACTTGAGCGGTTTGATAAATTTTTCTATTCGATATATAGTGCTTCCAATCCGTCTCAGGCTTTCTGTACAAACCAGTACATGCACGAAGACATTTCCTTTCGAAAACTCTTAATCTTTCCATTGTACTAGCACTCTGGTTGTACCAGATCTGGCATCCGTATGTCAAAACTGGCCTAACCAGGGTCTTGTAACAAATAACTTTGACTTTTTGATCAATGTATCTGGAATGAAAGAGTCGCCGAAGGGCCATGACTACTTTTAGTGCCTTACTGAGCATGATTTTGACATGTTCAGTGTAGTACAGATACTGATCGAGATGAACACCGAGGTATCGAACACAGAATTTATGTGGAACCCGTTCTGAACTACCCTCACCAGCTATAATGTGGAAATCCTTCCAATTACGTTTCACGTCTTGACTGGCCCCCTGCAGCGTTGTCCGAAACAAGATTGTTTCGCACTTCTGCGCATTGATTTTCATTCGCCAATTGTCGGTGTAGAGCTGCACATCATTAAACATTTTTTGAAGATTGCTCTGAACTATTGTAGCTTTTCGGTCTGCCGTATAGATGATCAGATCATCAGCAAACGCTACCAATGATCGCGTTGGCGAGACATTAAAATCAAAGCTGTTCAATAGCTTGCGAATGAATATTGAGAAAAGCAGGGGCGCAGTAACTGTTTCCTGCTGTAGATCATTCAAGACCTTGAATTCGCGCATTGTTGTCAGATTTCCATCAGTTACAACAAACGATTTCCCGTATAACATATTACACATCATGGCGACAAGGTGTCTGGGGAAACTGTCCTGAAGAAGTTTGAAAACTAGTCCATCTAACCACACCGTATCGAAGGCTTTCTCCATATCAATGAGACATGCTCCAACACATTCTTTGTTGTTTAGTTTCCAACAGATGTCTGAGGTTACTTTCGTTATTGCATATATGGTCGAATGCCTGGCACAAAAACCAAATTGGCAATTCGGCATCAACTCATATTTCTCAATGTGGGCGTTTAATGCTCTGTTGAGTATCACTTCAAACACCTTGCTGATGTTAGGCAGCAAGCTGATTGGGCGATAGCTTTTAGGGCATGAAGATCCTTTTCCTGTCTTCAAGATCGGAAATACCTTAGCCTTTTTCCACTCATTTGGGAAATATGAATTGTTCAACATGTTGTTGAACAATATGCAATAATTCCTAATAGCAACCTCCGGCAAATGTGGAAGAACTATGTTTGGAATACCATCAGTACCACATGATTTTTTGTTGTTTATTCTGCGAAATATGAAACACAAGTCTTCATAGCTGACAAAATAATCAATAAGATTCAAGCTCGGTATGAGGTCAGATGTGAATGTTTCATCGAAATGAAAAATTGATTGGCCGTTCAGGCTTGATTTGAAGTCGGAAACTTTTGCTTCAACGACCTCCGAAAATATTTCATTCCTTCTCTCTGGGTTTGGCAGATGAACCAATTCTAAATGTGTTTCAATCAGGGCAAGTTTCTGCAATCCATCACATATAATCCTGTTTCCATTTCTATCCGGAGTCGTACTATCAATTTCGATACCAGCTCTACCGAGAAGATTTATCTCATCACTAGTGACTTCAAGATTCGATACCTTCACTCGAGACTTCCTGCGGAATAAGCTGTTCACTTTCGCGAAAACGCCATCTGGGTCCTGTGGGCTAATACCTCTCAGTGTTTCCGCCCATTGATTGCTGACCTCACTCCTGAAGTATGAACGGATTAAGTTCCGGACATTCTTCAGGTGTAATTTCAGCAAAGCCAACGAGGGATGCTTGTAGTCCAAAAATCGTCGATAAATATTGTTGACGCGTGTGAGAAGAAGGCTTTTCAATCTTTTCAACCTTGCGATGGTTGGTGTTTCATATCCTTCCATATTGTTTCGATGTTTAATCTTGGGAAAGACTTTCTCAATCGTTTCCAACGTCAGCTTCTCTAACTTCGACAAATAGAGATCTATTTCATCGTCAGTTAGATTTCTGTTATCAGGAACCATTGAGCAAGCATTGCCATCATCAGAAGGAGGACATTGCTTCTGGTACTCCCGATTAAACTTCTTTTGAAACTTTCCCCAGTCTGTTTTTTTGAAATTCAACCGATGGTTTTCATGTTGAACTGGAATGAGGAAGATATCATGCCTTTGATGATTGATTTCCATTACGATTGCGTCATGGTCGCTATCGTAAGGAAGCACCTGCAGTTTCCGTTGAAGACTATTAAAGCTGAATTCAAGTCTTGCGTCAGCAATGCAGAGGTCCAAATATGAATTTGTCCTATTGTATGTTGGGAACTCCGACTCATATAGGTTGCACCTGTATTCAATTTGGTTCTCTGTTATCCATGATTTCAGGAATACACCTCTTGGATTATTGGTGGCGTTTAGCCATGATGTATGCTTGGCATTCAGGTCACCGGCAAAAATATAATAATTATGAAGCCTGTTCAATTCGAGTATTTCAAACAAGGAATTGAGTTCCTCCTTGAACTTGAGAACATTTTGACCAGTTGCAAAGGCAGAGATAACGAAGAGGTTATCCCCACCTGGCAGTGAAATTTTGATGACGGACACGTCAAGAAATTCAAAGTTTTTGAATTCGACTTTTTCAATATTTTGGAAACAATAGGGTCTTCTAACCAATATCCCGGTGCCACCTCCCCCATCACCTATTACCCTATCGTTTCTTACGAATGCAAAATCTTTGAATTCCATGGAATGCCATGAATTGAGGTGGGTTTCAGTGAGAAGTATGATGTCAGGCTTTTGCTTAACAACAAATTCAAGGAGATAATCACGTCGATGTATAGCAACGATAGAGTCGACGTTGATCGATATGAGGCGAAGCCTATCCATGGGAATATGATTGGATGACAAGTTATTATTAGGCATTTGAAAGACCTAAACGCTGAAAAGCAAAGTTAATTTTTGAATCTTGTTTGTCGATTTTCTCCGATAAAGAATTAAGTTGCTGGTAAATTTTGAGAAGCAGCTCATTATTGCCACTTACATTATTTACATTATTTCCAGCATTTTCTGCTGGTCCTCTAGCGGCGAGTGCAAATGATACTCCGGGCTTGACGAAGTTGGAAGGTATGATATTACGGTGTACTTGTGTTTGCTTTGGAGCAAATTTAACTTTTGCATCTTGATATCGGGAGCATCCTCGATATGATGCTGGGTGACCAAAAACACCGCAGTTAACGCAGTATAATTTTTCTTTAGGCTCCGTCTGAGCCAATTTGCACTCACCGGGAGCATGAACGTCTTTGCATTTAACGCAACGATAGTGCATGGCACAATTGGCAGCCGAATGTCTAAATCTTTGACACCGGTAACACTGGTTGACTTCTCTTTTCTGGAGGCGTTCCCACCTCACCACTCTGAAATTTAAGTACCTTATTTGTTGAAGGGCACTTGGACTGCTCTTATTTGCAATTTGTACCAGGTAAAGTGGTAAATTCTTCCTTTCTATGGTCGACCTTCTTGTCGCAAAGGCTTTGACTGAAACAAAATCAATATCTGGTGCAGCCTCCTTGAGCACCTGAAGAAGATCGACCGTATCCTCTCCGCTGTCCAAACCCTTCAACAAGAAGGTCTGATTCTTTTCACTTTTTGGGGTATAGGTGAAGTGTGGAACCTCCTCAGAAATCAGCGCATCTTTGGCTGACTTGAAATCAATCAGTGTTTTCGTCCTTATAGTTAATTTTTCGGCATTAACTCTTTTGATTTCGGAATTGGCCAGTTTATTTTCGGCTGCCAATAGCCGAACCATATCTTTCCCAGTTTGTCCGAACACGTTGATTGGCGGAACTTTTTCTGTCTTGTTGCAAGCTTTTTCAGAGGAACCAGCAGAACTGCGGGCTGGTTTTTTCTCCTTATTTTTGTTCTTTAAATATTGAATGAAATTAACGTCATTATCTTGATTAAAATTACCTCTGATGTTTTCTTCGATTTCCATATCTTCGGTTAATCCCTCCAGCGCTGCAAAATAATTTTGGCTCTCGTTGGTGCCACCAGCACTTAGAAATTCCTCTGGATTTACTTGCTTTGCACTTTTTTTCGGCTTTGTTACCTGTTGCCATTGATTTTGTGGCTGCGTCTTTTGAGGCTTCATCCCTTGCTTGAAAAGATCCTTGAGAGACTGTATCTCTTGCCTTAGTTCATCATTTTCTTTCTGCAATTTGGCCATTTGTTGATTATCCGCTATTATTTGCAGCTTGCACCCTCCATCTAAGGAGATTTCTTCGTTATGTTTTCTTTTAGTGATTGTCGCCAGTTTCGTATTCGTCGTTTCCCCAGGTTACCCCAACGGTGGGAAGCCGTCGGGCTCCTCCATACCAGCGGCGAAATTTTCTTTGTGAATTTGTTTTTCGTTACCAATCGAAGTTAAAAATATTCGATAGAAATTTCCTGAGTCGATTATTTCGACAATATAAGATTTTTTCCGATAAAAATTAACTTCGGACTAACGTTTTTAAAAAATTAATTTAATTTTTGAAAACTTTTGACAGGAGCGATTTAAAAGACGTGTATACGCAAAGACTACTACGATCCAATTTTTCAGCGTTCTATCCCTTTGTAGACAAAAAGACGACCCCGTGAGGTTCACGATATGCAGAAAGTCGTGCATCAATCGACTGATTATCGTAGTTGCTGTTCGTCATGTCCTAGAAAGGACGACAAAAAAGTGCCAAATAAATGCCATAAATGTGGTAAATTTGTATGTCAGCAGCACTTCATAGCCTACTACATCGGATGCATAGTAGATGAATGTGCTGATGAATCTGGATAATTATTTTTTTTCAAGTTGATCTCGGCTATACTAAAAATTCAAAATTTTAAGAGGCAGTAGAAGTTGTTTTTCATTGTTTAAAGTGAAAATTATTTTTTTGTTTTTTTTTTTATTTTGGTTAAAATAAAGCATTTAATTACTTTTGATACTATATACTTCGTTTTATTTATTTCTTCCATTTCATTTATTTGCTTGGGGTCAGTAGTTACCCCATGCGACTATTTGTGTGATTTTCCTAATGCGCCTAATTAAGGGTTAACAGTGAAGCAAAACTAGTACGGGTACAAATCAATGAGAATAAAACAAATATACCAAAAATATCACACTTCGCGATTACAATATGGAAAATATGAGCAAATTCGTGTATTTAGGCGCCAAAATAACGAGAGCCCTAATAAAAGAGAGAGCTCGAAGTAAAGAAGAGAAAAGACCTGTGCTATGCTATGCATGTGAAACATGGACCTTAACCCAAGCACCTGCAAGCATATTGAACGCCTTTGAAACCAATAGCGAATTCAATACAACCATGAGCTGTATGAATTTTTTGATGAGCCGGAGATCTCAACGATTTTAAGACTGCGGAAGCTGCAATGAGCTAGTCACGTAAATTGTATGGACGAAAACTGATATCCAGAAACGTATTCTTTGAGAGAACTGAAGGGTGGGGACCAGAGGAAAAACCGAGGAAATGCTGGTCTGACGAAGACAGTTCATCACTGCTCAGATTTCGAAATTGGAGGAAGTGATCAATAAACCGAGATAGTTGAAGGCGATTTTTGCATAAAGCAAAGGCCCGAGATAGGCTGCAGTACTACAAGAAAGAGAAACTACGCTTTAGAAATTCCTTGTCAATTAAGTCGTACGCCTATACTCCTTTTTCAAATGTCTCAGTAGGATTCCTTGACTTATCAACTAAAATGTGAGTTTGAATGTGAAAAAATCTGTTGAAAAATGGCTTTCCAAAAAATTTCGAATTCCACAAGCTTTATTTGATAGCAATTTATGTTTGTTCCTTAAATTTTCACGACTTATGTTTATATAATAAATATTCGATGTTAAATAGATTTCATTTTATCAGACCAATAACAAGAGATTGATATATCTAAGATTATAAACGAATGTATAAATTTATATAAATTCCATGGTAAATTTTATTAGCGATGTAAAATGTAAGCATATGATAAATTTTGCATGTATAACATTCCCATTTTCTTCTAAAACAAAGCTCTACCATATTTTGTAGCTACTTCATTGCGAGAGAAGGTCAATTCACCTACACGCTGTTTTCTAAAAGTGTAGCACTCCGTTTAAAACCATAATATTATCCAAACAATTGGTTTTCTTCCCAAAACAATCACTTACCTCGTCTTTGGCAACGACGGTTACTTTTTTCAGGGGAGTTGAGACAATAACCGCTGTCTCTCTTTTCGAGGTTGGTGCCTGTTTCACGGCTTTTCCCTTTTGTACCTCGACCATATCGAATGACGAATCCTTTTCCAGCGTGAATGAGTAACGGGAGTAAGCGTGGAGTGAATCAGTTGGTCCTCTTCTTTTTAGCGAATGCTAAGCCGCGCTTCCAGGACACTGTTGCTGCCCATTCACCAAATAACAAATTTTCTTAGATACAGCTTCGTAATGCACACGTGATGAAGGAATCGCCTGCTCTCAAAGGATTTTCCAATGCTCAAAGCATTTAGAGCCGAGCCCCAGTCAATCAACGAGAGTGATGTTTACACAAAAGTGAACTGCGTAGTCGTTGGCAGTGAAATGTAGCGTCTTAATCGATAAAATACTATCGAGGAGCTCATTGCCTTGTGTGTCGGGGGTAGACAGATTTGGATTCGCTCCAACTTCCGAATGAAGTCTCGATGGAATTCCGGATTTATTCAGTCCAATGTATAAAAACAGGATTCAAGGACCACTGGTAGTCGGGGCACACTTGATTGCGGTGCTCAGTAATTGACACTTGAAGGAACTTATCTTACACACAGATCTCCGTCTAACAACGATATTAACAATAACAAATGACAAACACTAACAACAAGTGCATTAACCGTAAGTTGTATTTATCGAGTAATTGGTCCTGCAACGCGTACAAGGGCAATAAGGTGTTTGATTTATGAGTTTACGTCATGGGGCATTTACCAGAACTTTGACAAATCTCATTCACTTTCCTTTGTGTCTCGCGCAAACAGGACTTTGGTGCACGAAATTCACTTCCGATTGAATAAAAACACCCTTCCGCGAGTAAAAACCTTTTGTGACAAGCTTTCATGGACACTATGCAAACAAGTCAAATAGTGACTTCTGATAATTTCAAGGGATTTTGGTTAACTTGATACTCTTCCACGGAGCTCGTAAAACAACGGCGTGCGGACGAACAGTACTGATGAAAAGAGAAGCTCAGCTGGAACTGGACAGACTCAATGGAAAACATATCTAAATAAGATTTGGACCGATGAGAATAGAATTTCGAAATTCTCCACACTGGAATGTCGTGGGTGGTTGTATTCGGATTTTTGCGCGAAGAATAATTGAAATTTCTACAAAAGATTCTTTTTGGTGGTAGCATTAGGCGAAGCTTCCATTTTCATTCAAAAAATTTCCCAAGGAAAATATTGCATACAAGGACCGCCACGAATTTTTGTGAGCTTTCACCGAGTTTCCCGCTGTTTTCTAAGATGGCGCTAGTACGTTAGCTTTCAAATTTGTAGTTGTAACTGGAAGTGTTTCTTTTGAAAGCTTATCATGTGTGTAAAGTCAACGGTGGATGTTTGTCAAATTGCAGCACATAGTAATAACACGGTGTAAACATAATGTACTTCCATTATTGGTACATGAACGACTACTTGTTGCTCTTTGGTATTCCTTTATTATGGCGAATCATGGCGTGAGGTTGAAAAAGTTTTGTGCTTTGTAACAAGTTTTCGCCTGTAATAGTTTCGCTGTAAAAAGTTTGAACACTGAGGATTCAGGAAATAACCTAAGGCATAAGATGTACGTATTTGTGCAGCTCTAATTATCTCAAGCAATAACTTGGAAAATATCAGATACTTCCTTATGTTTATTATACATAATGTTTATCTAACAAGCTGACTGAGCCTTTATTATGAATATTCTCTGATTTGGTTTTTTTCTGTCAAACTTTTAATTTATTAGACTGACTCTTTCAGCATACCTGGCGCAGTCGATGGAATTTCCCAAAAGTTTAGTGGATCAGTAAATTGTTTTGTTGTTTGCTTTCCAAAATAAGTATGTTTGAAACTTTAATTGTTGACACAGTATAGCAAGGAAGATGAAAGGAGACTGATATTTCGTTCAAAGTGGTAAAAGTAACACTGCTATAAATACATTGAATTGAAAGATAAAATGGAATAAGCTGCAAATAGATATATGAAATCGAAGATTTTGATGGAAACTGATGAAAAACATATTTTCACAACATTGCAACTCCCATTTATTACAATCTACATTATAGGGTTATCCATATTACGCTTGGGAAAGTAAAGCTAAAGAAAACACATAAAATATTCAGATGGAAACAAAATCTTTTATTCAATATAAAGATTAAACCTTGCCATTATACGTGAAGCAAATGTCTTCCACGGGACTTCTTACAGGTCTCAATCCTTTTGACGTAATTTTCAATTATTTTTCGGCACATATCCCGCAATATCTCGGCCATAACTTCACGAATATTGGTTTTCAATTGCTCAAGATTTTGAGGATTGTTCGCGTAAACACGATTTTTTGCAAAGCCCCATAAAAAGAAATTCAAAGGTGTTAGGTCGCAGGATCTTGCGGGCCAATTGGCATCACTCAATCTCGAAATTACGCGTCCTGGAAATTTCTCTTGCAAAAGTGCTCAATTAGCCTGTGTTGTGTGGCATGTGGCTCCATCCTGTTGGAATCACATGTTCTCCAGATCATAATCTTCAGTTTCTCTCCAAAAATAATCGGTTCACATCCGTCCATAGCGGTCAGAATTGAGTGAATTGGCTCTTCCTTGATCGTTTTCAAAAAAATACGGGCCAATAACACCACTAGACCATGATGCACACCAAACGGTCACTTTTTCTGGATGCAAAGGCCTTTCTGCGATCACTTGAGGACTTTGAGAGCCCCAAATGCGGCAATTCTGTTTATTTACGTAACCACTGAGCGAAGAATGAGCTTCATCACTACAGAAAATTTTATTCGAAAAATCGTTATCAATGGCTTGTTGTTCAATCACCCAATTCGCATATATTCTGCGTTGTGTATGGTCTTGAGGCTTAAGTTTTTGAGTGAGTTGGATTTTGTAAGGATGGAGATGCAAATACAAATGCAAAATCCACCACAATGAGCCGTAAGACAACCCCAAATGTTGAGTACATCGAGAAATCGACAAAGTCGGGTCTACCTCCACACTTTGAGCAACGACAGCGATATTTTCAGCAGAACGAATATTGCGATGATGCACAGGCCTTGAAATATCAATAAGCGATCCAGTCTCTTCAAATTTTCTCACTGTGGTCGAGATTATTTGCTGTGTAGGTCGATTATGTCGAACGCAATCGGCTCGTAAAGCCCTAAATGTTGATACAGCAGAAACACCATTTTTATAATAAAATTTAATAATTTTAACGCATTTTTCGACTGTTAAGCGATCCATATCTCTAAGTGGCAAACCATCAACTAAAAAAAAAACACGATTTGGATGACATTTGATTTTGACAGATGTCAAATAGCAGGGTTATACTTTCCTACCACGAAATGGATAACCCTGTATAATGTGCAGGAGAATAGCATGTAAAAGCAAATGAGTTAAAGAAAGGTAGTGCAAAAGTAGATAAGATATCAAAATCCTTTGGAAAGCAAGAGGAAATCGACGCACTAAAAAGAGTGGACCACAGCTTATAGAATTGTAGCCAAATCAGTTTTTCCCCATTTTGATTACGATTGATTAATAAGCTGCTGCTTATCACTTTTCAAAACGGGGAAACTGATTTGGGTCTGATTAGATAAATTTTATTACACACTTTTCAGTGCATTTTGAAGGTGTTAATATTTTTTTCCTAAAGCTTTTCTTCTTTTCTTAGTTGATAAAATTTTTAATAACTACATTAACCCGGCGTCATTGTTATAGAAAATATTTACACGGGCGTTGCAGTGGGTCAGAAGTGCCCGTATTTTCAACACATGATATATACATGGTTTTTGAATTAATTTGTAGTTCGTTTTAGTTTATAACATAATTGTGCTATTATTATAGTAACAAAATAAAAAATATTTACAGTCTAGGAAGTTTTAATCAAAATAATAAGCTTTTAGAAAAACACAAAAAAAACAAAATAACGAGAATGAGATCTCGTAAGTTTTAATTCATTTTCTATGCTGGTGATCAGTCTTCTTAGTAACATGGCACTTTTTTAAACTTAACTAAAATATCTTCGGAAAAAAGTATGAAAAAACTAGTTAGAAACTTTGTTGTAACTATAATCACTGCAGAAAGGGATGATGTGTTCTGGGCGAATATATTTGAAGCAACCTCGACATGTGTATTTGGTTTTAGGATCTTTTTGTACGGGGCACACTTTAGACCTTTTATGTCCATTGAGGTACTTCTGATGATTCACCAAAAATTTTTTTAATTCTTTTGCGCATTTCTCTTTTAAATTGACTGGCTCTAATGAAGCATATGCAGAATTTTCAAGACTCCGAGCTTTGGCTAAGCTTGAGATTCAGACTGCGATGAAAAACTATTACTTTTCCATTGAGAAATCATTAAAAGCTAACATGCCTAACCCTTTTTGGTCTTACATTCGCTCTTTGAGGACATAGTCCACTGTTCCTGATGTGATGCATTATGAAGGTTCTAGTGCTGATGCACCAGTTGATATCGTAGGGCTCTTTGCTCAATATTTCGCGTCTATTTACCACAACGTCAATGTATCAAATTCGTTCCAGTCTGATTTTTCATATCCACAGTGCATGTCTTCCTTTTCCATTTGTCCTAGTGATGTTGAGTTTGTGATCTCTAATTTAGATGCAAGCTTGGGTCCGGGTCCTGATGGGGTTTCTAGCTATTTTGTTAAATCACTAGCTCCTGCCATTTCCCTCCCTCTTGCTATTCTCTTCAATATAAGCTTAGAAGAGGCCTCATTTCCATTTGCATGGAAGTCTGCGTTTATTACACCGATACTGAAAGATGGTGATGCATCATCTGTGAAAAACTACCGCCCTATTTCGATTATTTCGTGCTTCCCCAAAATCTTTGAAAAAATCATGTATGTTAGACTCCTTAATTGTTTTTTACCGTTTTGTTCTCAATCGCAGCACGGGTTCCTTCCTCAGCGTTCGACGACTAGTAACTTGTTGGAACTCTCTAACTTTATCGCCAAATCATTTGATGCTTGCTCGCAAGTTGATGTTATATACACCGACTTTAGTAAGGCATTTGATATGGTCCCGCATGATATTCTCTGTAATAAGCTGAAATGTTATGGTTTCCCTTATCCCATTGTATCCTGGATTTTCTCTTTTCTATCAAATCGGTCTTGCTTTGTATCCCTCCGTAATGTGGTGTCTCCACCATTTTATCCAACGTCAGGTGTACCTCAAGGCTCCATTTTAGGCCCTCTTCTATTCATCATATTTATTAATGATCTTCCGTATCGATTTGAGTCTAACTCACTTCTTTATGCGGATGACTTAAAATTGTGTAGGTGTATTAATACACAATCAGATTGTGGATCTTTGCAAGATGACCTCGTTGTCCTAAGGAACTGGTGTGAGTCAAATAAACTACCCTTAAATGTTTCCAAGTGTAAAGCATTGAGTTATTCTCTCAAGCCTCATTTCCTTTCCTTTACGTATACTATAAATAATCATCCTCTGCTATTGGTGTCTGAAATGAAAGATCTGGGAGTCGTTTTTGATTCCAAACTCAAGTTTGATAAACATATATCGCATGCCACTTCTAAAGCGGCTAGGTTGTCTGGATTCATTCTCCGTCATATTAATATTTTTAGCGAAATATCCTCTGCCTTGCTATTATATACTTCTCTGGTCAGGAGTATTCTGGAATACTCTGTTCAGATTTGGTCTCCGCACCATGCTTACTTAGTTGCAGATCTTGAAAGTATTCAAGGAAAATTCACAAGGTGCTTGCTTTACAAATTCAATCTGCCTTAAAAAGTTTATAATGACCGCCTTGTCCTATTAAAACTTCCTTCCCTTGAAGCTCGACGTACGTTTTTAGATGAGTGTTTGTTATTTAAGCTTCACGACCGTCTGATTTATTCTCCACTGGCAAATGACATACGATGGAAGGAATCTGATGGACTAAATCGTCTTCCTTCTCGACTTTATATACCTTTTGCAAGAACGGAATTATACTATAATTCAACTATGTTGCGTCTGCTCCGGGTACACAATGAACTTAGGCTTGGTTCTTTTCCTTCTAGCTTTCTTATTTTTAAGAACTCACTGAAATCTTTGCTTTTTGAATTTTCATAATTATTTTTTTTGCTACTGTTTAATTTGTTTTAGAATTGCATTCGCATTAGTCTCTTTTGGTTGCGTATTAATGTATTCCTAACTTTTTAATATTTAATTTGTTGTACCTACTCTGTAATTGGGATTACTCCTGCTGATCTGGGCCTAAATAAATAAATAAATTTCTCGTGGTAAGTGATTTATATCCTAGCGTTTTCCAAATGTTCGCTGACGAGAGCAAGACTTAATTTCTTCAAAAAATGGCATAGCTTTTTGTTCGATTTATTATTTATATGATGTATTATAAGGTCATCAATCCCAGAAATTGTTACGGATAAAGTAGAGGGGCATCAACATTACCTCACCCCGAACACTATCATAGCATTCGCGTGACTCTTTAAATTAAGCAAGCCTAAGCCGCACTCGATTAGGGTTTTGACTGACACTCCTAATTGTACTTGCAGCAGTAAGCTAAGTATAATTACTTGCAGTTTTGAGTTTTAAAGAATGAGAAAAATAAATAAATACAAACCATACTGGGAGATAGGTAGGTTGCGGCGAAAGTATATGCCACTTCAGGTCTGGAAGGAATGCCTAGAACCACTGGCCAACAACATTCACATCCTGAACTAGAAGGTTCAACGCTGTTTTAAGACCGGAAGTGCCCCAACGAGATGAGTTGTGGAAATGCACTGACCGACTTCAATATTGGGTATCACGATAAAGGCTTGCCTGCTGCCAAAATCAAGTCAAGTCAACATCCGAACTTTCAAGTCACACAATATTGAACAACTCTGTCAGAGGAGAACACGAAAAGCGAAAAAGCTTCTTCGTGCCTAGTACAAATAAATAAAAAAAAAATAGATAAACGGGTTAGGACACCTCTTTACTTGCTCAACAACCGTGTATGTTAGCATAATGGTAAACATTAGGTGAAATTATGGGAAGCCGATGCGAGATTTACCACGCTTGGCCAAAAAATAACAAGCTCCCGTGCGCGAGATTATTCATGATTCACGGAACTCCTAGGAAATGTGTGAGGCGGATGATATTTAACATTTCACTTCTGTTTACAAGGTACTCAATTTCACTTTTATTTACAATCTGATCTGACAGTACAAACTGTCAGAGAAGATGTTCAGCCGATTCAGCCGTAATTGAAGTGATCGCCCCCAGAGTGATTGAAGGTGGAGTGGAAATCACGCTGAGTCTGAGTGAAACCACTCCTCGAGAATAAGAAGAACCCTCCGAAGAGGTGGCTGACCCGAGACAAAGGAACTCGGTCGAAGAGCGGGACAAGGCCCGTTAGGAGGAAAGTATAAAAGCGCGCGACGAATGACGCGCCCCCTCTATTTCTTCTTGAGTCTGGCGGGGTAAATAAAACAGCGAAGCGACGAACGTTGGTCGATTGCTAAGTAGCGGTGATAACAAGTGGTGACGTACAGAAGACGTGGAAAAGCGACGAGGTGGAAGTTTATTCAGCCAGTGGCGATTGAACGTGGACGGAATAAAACGACGAGGCAGGACTGTGTACAACAAGTGGCGACGTAAGTGGATGAAGGACAACGGTATATATATATATATATATATATATATATATATATATATATATATATATATATATATATATATATATATATATGCATGTATATTTATGCATTTTTTTGTGTGGTTGGGAGGCCCGAGAGGGGCTGTAGTGCTAAGAAGAAGAAGAAGGTGAATGCCATTTACGCACAGAGTGTAAAACTCCGATGCTCGCAAGAAGGCGACTGGGCTACCCATTAAACACCTCCCCTGTCAACCTCAGCACTCAGCCTAGAACCGTTTGACATATAACTTCGGGCCAGGTCTCGTTTTGTTACGCCATGAGGTGCCTTTAAGCGGAGGGATCCTTCTTTTAGCGGGAGGGAGAGGGTGACAGGAATTACTAGACAAGCGATACTCCAGTCCCAACACCCCCAGCTGATGTGGCTCCCTTTTATCTTTTAGGACTGCCCGAGCACAATGTTCGACATGCGTCTATTTGTCAAACGGTTCGAGCATCACGGCAATTATATTATCCGGAGTCAGCTCCCCCGTCTCCCTGTAGGGGTCCCTTTACAGCCTGCTCTATTTCGAGCACACAAAAAAATGTGTGGCAGGCATCGTCTTCCTCGCCTGGGCAAAATCGACATCCGGGGGACCGTGACTTACCAATTTTTCGCAGGTAAGCCTGAAAACATCCATGCTCACTCAAAAGCTGGGTCAAATAGAAGTCAGTCTCATCTTACCTTCGATGGAGCCACGGTTTCACATCCGGGATGAGGCGCGCAGTCCATCTTACCTTTGTACAATTCATCCAAGACTGCTGCCAACCGTTGAGTGAGCGCTCCCCTCGCGGGCAACCATCTCCCTCGGGTCTTCGCTTCGACGCAGATAAATAGCGCAGCACTCTCTAGCAAAGAGAGCAATAGGTGTCACGCCTACAATAACTCTCACCGCCGAATTCGGATACAAAGATGCAATCCTCAGTGTTCATCTTCTCTGTACATATGCCAAGCGTTTTCGGTATACCTCCTTACTGAGAGCGTCGCCTATATTTCTGTTCCACACAGTAGCACTAAGCCTACAGCACTCATCAAGAGGCATCTTCTTGATGGACTGGGTCCCCTTACGTAGGCCATAAGCCGACTCAGAGCCGATACTCCCGAAACAGCCTTCTCAGCCGTTGCCCTGATTTGTTCAGAGAAACTCATCTTCGAGTCGATCAGTAGCTCCGGGTACTTCACCACTGGCTTCAGTTCAATTAGTATGTCTCCAATACTGATCATCCTTACTCTAGGGACCCTCTTTTTTGTCAAGATGACAACTTTGGATTTCTCCAGTGCAAAACTGAAGCCGCGAGCAGTCATCCAGTCTCTCACTCGGCGCATTAGCATACCTAGCCTAAATTACGTTTCCTCAATGATGCGTCCAGCGGCCAGAGCCGCAACATCATCTGCATAGCCGATCAAGTCCGACTCATCTGGCATCTCCAATCTCAGTAGCTCATTTTAAGACACGTTCCACAGGTCTACACCAAGGATAGGTCCCTGGGCAACACCTTATTTAACTTCTATCCTTCCTTGGCCCTGTGTCGTGTCAAAGAGCAGGCTTCGATCCTTCAGGTAGTCCCTCAAAAGCCGCATTAGATATTCTGGAACTTGAAAAGGGTTTTCCAGCATATCCAGAACATCAACCCATCTAGCGGAGTTGAAGGCGTTCCTGACGTCGAGTGTCACCAACAGGACGATCCGTCACTTAGTGCGACTATATGCCTCTGCCTTTTGGACCACGCTCACCACCTCTGCAATCGCATCAATGGTAGAACGTCCTGCTCTAAAGCCGTACTACTGAGGAGCAGCACGAATCGTGTTAGTGAGTATTCCCTTGATGAGTTTCTCTAGCACTTTCCCAGCATGCATAAAAAACCAAAATCACGTGTTATTGTTATCGTAATTGGAGAAATTTCAAATGGCCATAACTTCCGTGTATATAATTCGATTTCCATCAAACTTACAAAGTTGAAGGACCTTTTGTAGGACTATGTAAATATCGAATTTCGTTGAGTTTAAGGGTAGGTACCTATATGATTTTATTGGGGAAAATGTGAAATTCGAATATCATACTATTATTAACAAAGATGAGCGAATTGCGACTTCTAATATATTTGTTCTTGTTGTACTCATGAACACTCATCGGTGTGCAATCGCGAGGGGGGGACCCAAATTTTTCGTGTATTTCCCCTTCTTGTGCGCCCCTGGAAGCAAAAAGTGTCGAATTAAGATCTTTTTTGAAAAGTTCTCATCAAGACCTTTCATTTGATACCCATATCGGCTACCTTTGGTGAAATTTTAAATACCACATTTCACCTGCATATAAAATTTGATGTTTGGTTTTACGATCTTTTTGTCCAGGGCACATTTGACATATTTTATGTGCATTGAGTATCTTTGCAGGAGGTTCTTCTGGTGATTCACCAACAATTTCCTCAATTATTTTGCGCACTTCTTGTGGCAAGTGATTTGTATCATGGTGTTATTGCGAATGTTCACTTACGAGAGCAAGACCTAATTTCTTCAAACAATGGCGTCGTCTTTCGTTCGATTTATTATTTATATGATGTATTATAAGACCAGTAATACCAAAAATGTTCAAAATAGCACAGAATATTGTCACGGGCAATCTTTTGTAATTACAGCTCACATCATACGTGGCACAAAGCTCTTCTGCAACATCCACCCCACATGTTTTATTGTAATACGTGTTGATTGCTGGCTTTTGCTTTGCTCCACTTTAATCATCAATCTCATTATCATGGTGTAGACTTGACGGTGATAAATGACCTTTTTTTTTCTTGGGGACATGGTACACAAGAGTTACGTATATTTTTCTGGAAGCCAAGTCGAGACAAAAACACTTCACTTCTAAAAATTTTAGTGAATTCCGGAGGGGCTCGTCTTTTGTTTTTACGCCAGGTACCATCTGATGTCAACTTGTACACTTTGAGCAATTTATGGGCAAGTTCTTAACTGATAAACCAGTTATAGAAAGTTACATTCCAGTTTCATTTAGAAATAGGCTGCACAATCCGATTCACAACATCGTAGGGTTTATTGCTCGCCAGATTCAAAATGTAGTATTTTGAAGCATCTACTGAAGGGAAGATATTTATGCCATACTTTGCCGGTTTGGAAGGTATTTAGTGTCGAAAAGCTATTCGCATTTCATCTATAGTCAGACAATCACCAGGCGTATAAGCTGCTTTACAATTTCCGACGAAAGCTTCAAATAGATCTCCGATTCGGGCCAAATCATCTAACAGTTTCCTTTGCTCACGAGAAGTATCATAATCAAAAGACAAACATCTTTGTATAAAATGGAAACGTTGTTCAGACATAACAAGCGTGAATATTTGTATTCCTGTACCGGCTTAAGCCCGACGGTTACTGCAATTTTGTCTACCCGAACGGATTCAACCAGCATTATATAAAAAGCCAATAAATGCTTTGAATTCTGTCATGCTGCGTTTCTTTATATAAGTATGCTTCGACATGTCTACACACAATGCAATTTTACGTTGAACGTGTGTATTCAAATGTTCTGCAACATGTCATCTGTGAAAAATAGACCCCAGCACACTTTACTTCTTGGGTCACATCTGACCATTGAGTGACTATATTTTCAGCTCTAGTCCTTACATTTTTTCGAAAAGGTGTTTTTGGCCAAACTGTACCATTTTTGCCAACATATCGTGAACTTCTTACCACAAGATTTGAAGTTTCTGAATCTGATTGCGGACGCTCCTGCTCATGAATTGACGCACGGATTGTGCTCGAATGCAATTGCCTACGAATTTCAGACAGCCGAATGTTGTCGTCGTCACTTTCTGAACATTCTTGTTCTGTATCGCTTGGTTGACTTTGCCCACTAATAAGATCCTCTTCTCTAACATCGCCGCCAGTCTCCGATTCATTCTCGGAATCAGACCTTCTGGATCCATTGCTTACTTTCAGGATTACCATACCCTTATTTTAAAAGAAAGTCCTTCAACACAACAAAACAAACAAAATTGAAATCATAACGTACAAATTTTTATATAAAAACAACAACATATACGTGGATATAACAGGGCACAAAGTTTTCACGTTAGTTGTGAGAGTGTGCGCTTTAACCCTTCTAAGAATTACACGCATGTTGATCTTGCAGCGGCAACCACTTGACTGATTTAGAGTCCAAAACCTGTATAATACTGTATTGGCTTCCGCAAAAGAGAAGAACGGCGACGTTGCACGCGTTCTATATAAAACAAAAATAAATAAATATATACTCGTATATATATATATATATATATATATATATATATATATATATATATATATATATATATATATATATATATATTTTTTTTTTTTTTTTTTGTGGTTGGGAGGTCAATGTCATTAACGCACAGAGTGTGGGACACCCATGCTCGCAAGAAGGCGACTGGACTACCCACTAAACACCTCCCCTATCAACCTCATAACCTAGTCTGGAACCGTTTGACACATCACTTCGGGCCAGGTCTCGTTTTGTTACACAGTGAGGCGTCTTCAAGCGGGGGGATCCATCTTCTAGCGGGAGGGGAGTGGGTAAGAGGAATTACTAGACAAACGATCCCCCAGCCTCAACGCCCCCGGCTGCTGTGAATAACTTTTGTCTTTTAGGACTGCCCGAGTATAATGTGCCGCATGTTTCCATTTGTCAACCGATTCGAGCATCACCACGACCTTATTATCCGGAATGAGTTCTCTCGTCTCCCTGTAAAGGTCCAGTCACAGTCGGCTAGATTTGGTGCTCGCGAAAAATGTGTGGCAGGCATCGTCTTCCTCTCCTGGGCAAAACCGACAATCGGGGGACCGTGACTTACCAATTTTTCGTAGGTAAGACTGAAGACATCCATGCCCGCTCAAAGAATAGGTCAGATAGAAGTTAGCCTCACCATGCCTTCGATTTAGCCACAGTCTGACATCCGGGATACATCCCTTCATGCAATTCACCCAAGACTGCTGCCAATCGTTGAGTGAGCGCTGCCTCTCCTCGCAGACAACTATCTCCCTCGCATCCTCTTTTCAATGCAGATTAATAGCGCAGCGCTCTCTAGTAAGGAGAGCAATAGGTATCATGCCTGCAGTAACTCTCACCGGCGAATCAGAGACTGTTGGTTACGAAGATGCAATCCTCATTGCTCCTCTTCCCAGTACCTGTGTTAAGCGTTTTCGGTATGCCTCCTTATCCTATATTACGGCTCCGTACAGTAGCACTGACCCTACAACACTCATCAAGAGGCGTCCCCATACGTTGGCCATAAGTCGAGTCATAGACGATACTCTTGAAACAGCGTTCTCAGCCGTTGCCCTGATTTGCTCATAGAAACTCATCTTCAAGTCGAACAGTAGCCCCAGATACTTCACCGCTGGGTTCGATTCGATTAGTTTGTTTCCAATACTAATCATCCTTACACTAGGGATTCTCTTTTTTGTCAAGATGACAACTTCGGTTTTCTCCACTGCTAAACTGAACGCATGGGCAGTCAGCCAGTCTCTCACTCAGCGCATTAGCATACCTAGCATAAGATGTGCTTGTTTAACGATGCGTCCAGTGACCAGAGCCACAACATCATCCACATAGCCGATCAAGCACGTCTCATCTGGCATCTCCATTCTCAGTAGCCCGTTGTAAGACACATTCCACAGGTCTGGACCAAGGATAGATCAGTAGGTATAGAATGCGGGTTCTAGGCCACTTTTTTCATACAAATTTCAAATGTGGTCTAGGGTGTGTGTCTTGGGTGGGTGGGTGCTTGTATTAGGATGGTATGGATGGGTGCCTGAGGTAAGAAGGTATGAGTTCGGAATAGGTGTGGATGTCATGGATGGTTGCGGCGAGGGTGTGTGTCTAGGGTATGCGGATGTGTATCAGATTAGTGTAGATGTGGGCCTTAGGTATGTGGATATATGTATCAGTTTGGTATAGGTGAATGCCTGGGATGAGTATGTGTGGGCCTGTGGGGATTGTTAATAAGCTATGCGCGATCCCCATGAGAAAGAAAGAATATTACTTTTTACTAGAACACAAACATGACTTTATTGGCAAACACAAATGTACATAGAATTATAAGTAAAGAATGGGATGTAGTGAAGGACTACATGTTGGCGCGCGCGACTTGACTCGTCGGAGGTTGCGAACGAAGTGAGCGTCTCGTTGCCATGAGTTGTGGCATCCACTAACTGCTTGATGCGCTCCTTGCGGTGAGCATGTGGACGCCACAGTACTCCATCCCAAGTGACATTTTGATGAGAATGTCACGATCCAAAAATGGCGTTGGAAAATGCCGTAAATGAGGCTGGAGCAATGGCGGGTTGCGTAGCACGTGTTCAGAATATGCGATTTCAATGTCGTGAATGATGCTGTGCGGCTGCAGCGCGAGGTTGGGCATGCGATACTGTGCGGGGTCGGGCATGCGACACTGTGCGGCGTGTTGGCGGCGCAATCGAACATGCGATCGAGGCGGTGTGACGTACACATGCGGTCTGGTGCGTGATCGGGCATATCGGGATTGCATGCGGCGTGCTTGCGCTGACTCGTGAAGCTACGACTTTTACTAGAACACAAACATAACTTTATTGGTAAAACTAAAGACAGAGTTGTAAGTATTGAATTGAATGTAGTGAAGGACTACATGTTGGCGCGCGCGACTTGACTCGTCGGAGGTTGCGAACGAAGTGAGCGTCTCGTTGCCATGAGTTGTGAAATACATGGCATCCACTAACTGCTTGATGCGCTCCTTGCGGTGAGCATGTTGATGCCACAGGCAGAGCATATCTACTAATAAGCAAATTCACATAGAACAAATTTCGCATCTAACGGTAGTTAACGTAAAAACCGATTTGTGTATGTATTGCGTAAAATTAGAGATCGATTTGTGTATGTATTGAGTAAAATTTATTTTCCTCTCAAATTGTTAGAAAGGAAAGAAAGAAATGCAAAATAATTTCTCTTATGTTATTTTACGTCCCTTTCTAATCGGAAAAACAGCTGGTGCAGTTGCTTGTTAGTATATATGCTCTGCCACAGGCCTAAGATAAATATACATCTGTGTCTTGGTTTAGTTGGTAAGTGCTCCAGGCCTTAGTAGCCTCTAATGGTAAATAGTGAAGCTAGGCATATTGACTATATTCTAGGATAGTCCTAAGTATTTCAATTGATACGTGTAGATTAAAGACCTAGATTTCTCGGCGTGTGTTTACATAGGATTAATAAATATGCTTAAAAGTAATAGGAACTAGCCTTTGACGATTTTAGCGGTAGATAATTATACTATTCATAGTTGTTATTTCTCTATAGTGGAAGGATTTTTCATATATTCATTGCTTCTAATCTTCGAGTAGTTCTGTTATTCATTGTTGCTATAATCTTTGTGGAAGTGCTTCTCGGGTCTTTAACGCTTCTAGCGAAAGATAGTTTTTTACCCATGACTACTTGAATGTACAGGAGATCCATGTCTAGAGTTGATAGCTTGAAGTATTAGGGTTGCTGATCAATTTGGGAAGCTCTGTGGATAGGTGGCGCTCTGGGCGATAGGTTTACTGCTTATAGGGCTTGAGAATTTATCACATGAGGCGTGCTGAACGTTTTTTATGGTGTGATTGGCTGCGTGGTGACGGTGGGCGTTTGTATAGACGGATGACTGCGATATTGATGGGTGACGGACTTGTCTATCAGCGCGTGTTCTAAGCCATGGGAATTTACTTCATGGGCGGTTGGATAAGGAACGCGTTGCTCAGCGATTGGTGTCTTTGGCTAAGGATAGACGGCCGCATGTGGAAATGGCCGATTCGCTTGATCATGTTAGGCGTGCGGGAAGTTTTTATGGCGCGAGTGGTTGCGTAGTGACGGAGTACTCTGCTATAGACGGGTGACGTTGCATTGTGGATAGGCGACGGGCTTGTCTTTCGATGGGTGTTCTAAGGAATGAGAATTTACTTAGTGGGTGCTTGCTTAAGGTACGTTTTGCTCCTCGTTTGATGTCTGTGGTTAAAGATGGACGGTATTGTAGATGTGATGCGCGTCGCTTGTTGGAGGAAGTAATTTGAGGTGTACTTTCCACCGAGGCGGATGTTATAAGCCGTAGAAATTTGTCTCGTGAGCGTTTGGTTAAGTTTCCGCGTTGCTCATCAAAGGGTGCCTGTTTTTAAGTATGAACGGCCTTGTCGGCGATTCGGAATGATTTGCGTCGCTTTTTGGAGGATCGTGATTGGGGTGTAGATTTGTTCGGCGGTGAATGCTTTAAGGCATGGAAATTGACCTCGGGGATGCGTGGCATGTGCAAGTGGTTTTGCTTGTTAAGAGTAGTGTTTCGCACGCATAGACTACACTGTCGGCGGGAGTTTTAGGGCATCGGAATCTACAGCGTGGAAGAGAAGTGGCATGGCGTACTTTGCCTTGCAATATGGTTTTGCTTGATAGAGGCGATTTTTTTGTTGTGTGTGACCAGGGGGGGGAGGGGGGTAACGTTATGCGCGGCATTGAGATGTATTTTCATGAATGTCCATTCAAAGATGCGCCTGTTGATTTGTTGTTTTCAGTTTCTTTTTGCTTGGATACGTCGTTTCTTTGTTTTGTGACTCATTGCTATTGTATATTATTGCTTTTATCGGGTTCTTGTCAATAGTACTTTAAGAATGGTCTACAATGTATTTCGTTCGGTTAGACTACTATTTAGATTGCTCAAATCTATGGATGCAGTGAAAGAGATCTCAATGTTTGTTGTAATGCGTTCTTGATACTTAGTATAGTATTAAATTTTGGTTTGCTTGTAGCAGATCACTATGTTGACATCTATGTTTTGGGTATCTGTTCCCAATTTCATATTATTTATGGATGTTGTCTAGGAATGATTTTATGATTTATGGCTTCTGGAATGCTAGTTTTTTATGGAGTTTATGTATGATGGATGTAGAAATCATCGTGGTGGTCCTAATGAGTGGGAATCTTTACGAATTTTCATTGATAATTTTTTATTACTTACTGAAAGAATAAATAATATAGAAAAAGTAGTAGGTGTCAGATCATTGACATTAAGGGTTTGTTAGTATTATGTTATTATTCTTTGGTTATGTCCATAATGCATGAAAAAATATTTTTAGTCCTATATGTTGGCATTATATGCAAGCACTAGATTGAATGAATTTTTATATTTACTTTGAATCAGGTGTTGTTATTGTGGGTCTGTATTATTTAGTTTAGGCAGTTTCATGAGTGTCAGTATAATATAGAGTAAAACTATTATTTTATGCTTGTCTCATATTCTTCACAGTATGGATAATTTTTCGACATTTCCAGATCTCCTTAGCCATATCGGCATTAGGAACTTGATGATGTTTTGAGTATGAGAATTTTTAATTTGTTATCTCCTTAGAAAAATGATGCATGCTTGGATGATGCCATTTAGTTGATAATTTTCGGATGCATATTATCGCTTTTAGTGCCTATATGATTGCATGAGAATTTACAAACCTCATACTTTGTGTGCTTGTATTAAGCGTAAAGCCACTTCTGCTATATTCATATACATTTTCAATATTTGTACATTAAGTAAAATACATATTTACTACATTTAAAATATACTAGATTTATCATCATAGGGATTTGCGGGTATGCTCATTGACATATTCAAGTATTATTTTCACATAAATAAAATATGTTCTTGCTGAGTTTTTTCTTATCAGAATTTTTTTTGTTGGATGCTTGGTTGATTTGATATAGGTTTGAAGAAGATCTAATTAGTTTTCAACATATAGGGTATGTTTTGGGTTGGCACACTGCTACTGTAGATCACTTAGGCTAATGTTTATGTAAGATAGTTCGGTATAGATAACGATGTGTGGTAGCATATGAGTTTATGGTAGGCAATTTTTAGATCGATCTCATCGTATCATGTATAGACAAGTAGCATATGTTATGGAGTGTTCTTGATAAGGATGGTCGCGAGTTATTGTAGCATGTTAAGAGATGATCAGGAGGTGTTTGTCTGCTGGTAATTTGAGGAACAGATGTACACTTGAGTTGAATGAACTAATGTGGGTGTTTTTTTGTCCCTCATTAGATATTTATGAATGGTAGAGTTAAATGTTTGATATTTAGGAATTTCGGATATGCTAGGAATGTTTAATTCATTTTGTTTTGCTGTTTGAGGTATTTGTTTACTTGAGCAGTGTTAGATAAGTTGTTAAAATAAAAAGACTGTGTTTCTTTTTGTTATATATAAATAAATTTTGATATAATTTACAGCACATCTGATAAATGGCTTGATATAATCATGAATTTTATAGAATATTGAACAATTTTCAAGTAAACTTAACCTAGGTTTATTCAGCTGCACTATTTCTGCATTAGGACCATACAAATTTATGATGATAAGTCCTCTCACATCTTTTAGGTAAATATCTCGAGAGAAATTCACATATTGCGGAGAGTGTCTTATATATATATATATATATATATATATATATATATATATATATATATATATATATATATATATATATATATATATATATATATATATATAAACATATGTATATGGGATATAACAAAATTTTGGACCACGCCAGGGGTTGCAATTTTGATCAGATTTTCGCCAAATTTTCAGAAAACGTCTATTGCGTAAATATCTCGGTTAAGTTCGTGAACCAGCTATATCGGCTGGGCAAAAACAAAATGGCGGCCATTTTAGACGAAAAATCGTGATTTCTGTTCTGACCCAAGTATAGCTCTGATTTGGATGAAATTTGGTACAAAAGTTCACTGATGTATGTCGTAAGTCTCACAATAAAAAATCCAAAGTCGGTACGGCGGGAACAAAATGGCGGCCGCTCAAAGTTTGAAAAACGTGCAAAATTTTGCTGTTGTAATAGCGGTCAAAGCTTTCGACAGATGTTCATGAAATTCAAGAGTTTGATAGAAATCGTAAGTATCTAAAGAATTATGTAAAAAAACTGGAGGTCGGGTGGCAAAAAACAAAGTGGCGGCCAGTTGAAGCTCAAAACTTCAAAGACTTTTAAAAGTCGCAATTTTGATCCGACGTATATGAAACTTGGTTTCAAGATAGATCTACAGTCTTTGATATGTTGCATATGCAAATTTTAAAATGGCAGCGGTTCAAATATGGGCTTTTTTCAGGTCTTTGTGGCCCTCTAGCGGTCACATTTTCCAGCGGATTTTGATGAAACTTGAGATTATGAATCTCTGTACTATATTCTTGTATTTGGCAGAAAATCATTAAAATTGAATGAAAAATAAAGAAGTCGAAAATTTAAAACCTAATATTTTTAGCTGCCATTTTCACTAAAAATTGAATAATTTTGCCCTGTCTAGAGTGAAACTCCTATTTGAACGAGATTTGGCACATTGGTTGATGAGGTCCTAGCACATAAAGATTTAAAATAATCCAAAATCAAATGTATGCATTCAAAATGGCGGCCCCCAAAGGTCAGAAGGCAAGCACAATTCGCTATTTTAGTAGCGACTGAAATAATAAATTTTTTTCATGGAAACATTTTAATTGACTTAACTTGAAAGTATTTATAAATCAGACTTTTTTAAATATTGTAAAATATTTTCAACAAAACACTAAAAAATTATAAAATCGCGACTTGTCTGTCTGTCCGTCCGTTTGTTCGTGCGTCACAACAAGTTTTCTCGCAAACCACATGAGCTAGAATGAAGAAATTTTCTACGTAGGTCAAAATCGTGCCTCTTGAAACTTGCAGTGTAAGAAAATATTTTAAAGTGTTTAAGGGGATAACCCCATACAGGGAGGTGACATAAACATCTTTTTTATTTCTGTAGCCCTCTAGCAGCCAAGTTTCTGAACAAATTACGATAAAGCTTGAAATTATAAGTTATTAAGGCAAGTTCATTTAATTTAATTATGCAAATCGGATGAAAAATAAAAAATTCGAAAATTTACAGCTTAATATTTTTAGCAGCCGTTCAAAATGACGACCCCTGATGGTTCAGAAAAGAATCGAAAATGTATGTATTAATGGCAATGCAAGTGCTGATTAAACTTTTATGGAAATCTTTTGAAATTAACTATTTGAGCTATTTAAGCCAAAAAGTTATCACCTTTGTGTGGTAACCACTGTGAAATGTATAAACAGCAAATCTGAGAAGGGCAAAAACAGTATTTATATGTTTATAACAATTTATTACCCGCCGATTTTCAATATGTGATCCATACGTGTGCAACTCAATTTAATTAGCAAAATATTTGCGCCTCTATGAAGGATCTCCAAAAACGAACGGCGACAGATTCTTTTTATACTAATTAATACCCATGGGGTGTTTTAAAAATTGCAGTAAGAAATCCAGTAGTAGGCAAGCCAGATTTTTTTCGGCGTGGATTTTTTAATGTTTATTATACAATTTATATAGCAATTCAATACCCTCAGCATATCATTGTAGCTTATGTCTCCTTCACTCTAGTGCAAACTGTTGATGTTTCAACTCCAATATTTTTTTGGTTGTATTCTATGAGAATAGTATGTTTCTTGATGAATCACTAGTGAGGATTTCCCGATACAAAGTGAATATTAATTATAAACTTTTTCATTCTAATAGCACCGACCACTAGTTGGTTCTGGTTTTGTTTGGACTGTTTATACTACCCGGTGCTATGAACTATTACTTTGTCGTATGTACGCGAGACTGCAGGAAAATGTACTATTTTATTAGTGTAAAAATATTTCTTGTCTCTTGATCATATGAATGACAAATGCATGTATCAGTGCCTGATGTCGTATTAGAGTTCAATATGTGCTGATAATTCTATTGCATAAGTAAACATGTTTAGCCCTTGGATGCTGTAATATTGCTTAGCCTCATGGTTTAAATTGAAAGATAAGAAAGTGCTATGGAGTTAAGTCTTGAACCACCAAGCTAACAGGAGCAGGAGTCAGTAACAGGAAATGACACTTTGCTATGTATTTTCTTTAGAGTTTTTTCGGAGTACTGCTAGGCTACAGTAGATTGCTTTTAGGCTACTTATCTGTCTGTTAAGCTGCCGCTTTTGCTGATGCACTGGTTATCTTAAGTGTAACACTTTCTGTTAAGCTGTCTATTTAGCTAATGCACTGGCTGTTTAGTTGTTATGCTGTCTGCTGAGCTAACAGTTTAGCTGATAAACCCGTCTGTTTAGCTGGTAAGTGGTCTATGTAGCTATCTTTTTAGCTGATCCCCTGTCTGCTTAGTTGATATGCTATCTCATGTGCTGTCTGTATAACTGTCATTAGTTGATAAGTTGAGCGTCTGATCCAAAGTGCTATCTTTCATTCCCTAAATTTATTTGTTGCTGGATAAGTATCTATATATAAGAAAATTCTTATTACTTTCCATACAGTTACAGTCAGCATTTTTACACCTTACTTTAAATGTTATAAGCTTGTCACAATTTACTTTACGCCTACTAATTACCAAGACTGCATGTTGATCATCTTCCAAGTTATCCGTAGTCATACATGGGTCAGACGAGAATGTTCACGTCTAGGTCGCTGTCCTGGTAAACAAATCTTGATGAGGAGGAAGCCGTTGTTACTTGCTCGAGAATTAATTGATTTTATTTCATGCTCATATATTCTTTATGAGATTGAGTCAATACACCATTCTTTTTATGTGCATCAGTTTTTTTTCTTAACCCCTGTCTATCTAATCTATAGGATCCCCTTTCTACAGCAATTCAATTTCATTTTTCCAGTCTTTTCATGTTTCATAGGACTGGCGGGCCGTAATTATTTTTGAAGTCAATAATGCTTGGGACTCTTACTGTCTAATATGATGTTCCATTGCATTAAAATTATGCTGCTACACTTATGCACTCATTCAAAACGCTCGAAAATCGTATGATCCCTTCGATCGGCCATTTAAATCATTTTATAAAGCACAATCTTGTTGGATGGATCTCTACTTCATGCAAACCATCGCTAGGGCCTTAACATTAACTAATTTAGCCTGTTGTTTAGTCGATGTATTAAGGGCTTATAGTAGAACTTATTAACTATATTGAATTATCTTGGTGTTCTCATGTATAATCAACCCTTTTGGATTATCCGGGATATGCAGGAAGATCAGTATGTTATGACCTGAACGATTCTTCCCCTATCATTGAACAATTGAGTAAAATTTTGGTACCTCCAACTGACTAAAAATCTGTCACTGATCTATTTTCAGAAGCGTTTTGAATGGTTTCGATGTCTTAGCTGCATCAATACTCACAACCTGTGAAATGATTAAACATCACGGAAAAATGTCTCTAAATATGAACATTATTATAGCTATCAAGTGTCGATGTATTAGTATCATATGATCGACTGGTCTCTTTATCATGCAAAATAGGTTATCCACAATCAACAATTAGTTGAGCCGTCAGCTGGGTCATGAGTGATCTGTTCTGTAGCTGAACCATGATCAACTTCACACCAATATGTTTTCTATTTTGCACCTTTTAACCCAATTGCCTAGTGAGCTCAAGGCAGTTTCTCTTTCGCACCTCCCACCGAGTTGATTGGCGGGCAGTAGGTGGTGGAGGGCCTCGAAAAGATGCAGGATAACCTTCTACCCAGCCTAGCCCGTGCCACGCAGGCATCAA